>JAIEZT010000007.1:10809652-10989072 GCA_019594935.1 Periophthalmus modestus | reverse complement strand
CGATCAGAAGTTTCCTCTTTGGTCTCATTTTCTGTACTGTTGGCTTTCTCTCCATCTTTCACCATTTTCACTGGACTCTCAGATCTCGGCAACTCCTCTGACGGTGTATTTGTTGTTTCAGAGTTCACATCTCTTATTTCCTCCAAAGGTTCAACAAATGTCTCAAAATACTTGGACGTTTGGTGCATGGTGACCCAGTTAGTGACCAGATCAGCACTGTCAGCTGTTGTCAATCCTTCTGGACTCCCTTTCTGTTCGTTTTGCTCATTTTGTTCATTTGAAGAAGACTTGGCCTGGGGCTTTAAGAGCACACTCACTCCCTCCTCAGATGCCTTACTAGCTTCTTCTGTATCTCCATTTTCCCCTTCAACAGCAAAGACATCCACTGCAGCCACCTGTTGACCTGTGGGTATGTCAGAATTGGATTGTGCGGTTTCCAAATTGTTGTTGTTTTCTGCTGTATCTGAATCTTTGCTTGTAGGCTTAACAATTTCTTCTTGATTTGAAAGAATACTTGCAACATTGTTGATATTGCTCACATTGTTGTCATTCTCCTGTTTTAGTTCACTTGTCTTCTCTTTTTCACTTTCTTCCACTTGTGTAGCACCGTCGCACTCCTGAGTTGTGTTTTCAGTTGCCCGTTTTTGCTCGTCTTCTTCGGTCTGCTTTGTCTCTGCAATAACTGACACCTCTCCATTTTCTGCATCCACTTTACTCACATCAACCTCATTACTGATACTTTTATTTTCTTTTTCAAGTTTGTCAGACTCTTCAACACTTGCTCCCTCATCAGATTTAACATTTTGCTCTGTCACTTTTACACTGTCATCTGCATTTGGTTCTTGTTCCTCCTCTTTTTGAATAGCGCTTTCTTGATTTTCCAATTCATCCTGTTTCTTGTCTGTATCGTTTCTAACTTCACTCTCTGTCTGTTGAACTTCCTCTTCATTTTGTGCAATATTTTTCTCATCCTCACCAAAACTTTTCTCTTTACTAGTATCTCCATTTTGGATCTCATCAGTTTCTGCCTTTTCTAATTCCTCCTTTGGTTTGCCACTTGCATCTTCCTCATTTGGAGCTTTGTTGTCATCTTCTTTTTGATCTGTGCTCAAATCTGTCAAGATTCCTTTAGGCTCTTGCACAGTTTCTTCCTTCATAAGTTCTCTTTCCAGTTTATGGTCTTCCAAATCATTTTTCTCAGTTTTAACAACTTCATCCTGATCCTGTCCTTCCGAGTTTGAATTTGTTCCTACCTTCTCTGCTTCTGCATCATTATTTATCTTTTCTATTGGACTCTCTTCTATCTTTTCTGCATCACCCTCTTCTTGCATTTTATCCTTGTCACCTTCATTCAAATCAGATTGTTTCTTTACTTTATCTTCCTCCATTTCAACCGTTACTTCTACAACTTTTTTGATCTCTTCATTCTCCACTACAGACTCTTCTTTACCATCTTGAGTAATAGTCTCATCTTTTACATTGACTTCACTCTCCTGCCCTGTATTTTCCATTGCGTCCTGCTCCTCATTGTTTGCCTGTGTGTCTAATGCAGGCGCCACTTCAGTGTTGATAGCCTCTTGTGTGTCCGAGGCCTCAGCTTTCATCTCCATTGTTTCGATGACTACCATTGGTTCTGTATTGTCGGCCACCTCGGTCTCGTCTGGCTTATCCACTCCTGATGACTCATCCTCCTTTTGAATACTTCTTTCCTCCTGCTCTCCCTCCTGCTCTGTACCCCCTCTATCCTGCTCTGCTTCCTCGTTCAGTTCATCTTGAATTGGTGAACTCTTAACATGTTCCACTATCTCCTCAGATGCCTCCTTCTCTCCTGTGTTCTCATCCTTCCCAACTTCTGATGCAGCCTTGTCGTTAGTGTTGTCATTTTGTACAGTGTCAGCTTTGGGAATTTCCTCTGGCTCTTTTGTAGTTTCATCCTCAGGTTTAAATTCTTCTTCCATCATTCTTACATCAGTTTTCTTTTCTTTTTCAATAACATCTGGTTGTCCTGTCTCTGTCTCTGCAACTAAAGCATAAAACATGAGAAAATTATGCTTTAGTATTTTACATTTTTATTGTGATAAAATAGTTTAAACCTTTTGTTTCTTTGTCTGTGGACTTGTTGGAGCCCGCTTCTGTCGTCTCTGTGCTGGTGTCACTAAGCTCAGGCTCAGAGCTGCAGTGAGACTCCTTCAAAATAGCCTCCGCTAACTTCTCTTGCACAGATTTGGCTTGGGAAATAAATGTAAAAGAATGTAAAGGTGACAATTTTACAGGAAAACTTTCACATCAAATAATACATAATGACACAAGAAAGCCCAAAAGAACACTCAACTCAAGTGAGAAGGTGAAAGATATTTAATATAAAATATCTTTTATGACAAACTTAAACAAAACAGCACAGCACAAAATGCAGCATAAAGCAAAACATTCTGCTATATAACAGAAGATCTAATGAACTTAATCAGACAAAGCAAAACATAATCTAACCGCAAAATGGCACAGCTAATACGATAAAACACAGAATGCACAAGAAAGAAATTCAAGCAAATCACTAAATAAATGTTTAAAACAAAAGACATCAAACCAAAAAAGCATGCAAACACACACATTTTCCACTATTATAATTGTATGTACATGCTTAAACCCTAGACCATTTGGGCTTGGTCTATATTGTATTTGGGATAATAGTGGAAAGTGTCACTCAGAGGGGCCCTCCTCTGCCGCCTCGTCTGCTTCCCTCTCTATCCCGTACTTACCTCTCTCTGGCTCCTCCTCTGTCCTCCTCTCACCCTCTGCTGTGGTCCTCGTGTCATTCATCTCTCTGGTCTCATTCCCTGATGGAGCGCTGGTGTCAGTGATCTCTATCTCTGTGCTTTGTCCCGCGCTGTCCTGTATTTCACAGTCTTTAACCTCAGCAGACCCAGACTCCACTTGCTGTGTCTCCTCCTGCACCTCCTCCTGCACCTCGTCTTCAGGCTGGTCTTGTCCTTCCTCTTTGGCCTCTTTGACCTCCTCTGCTTCACTCTCCTCTCTGTCACTACCTGAAAAACTGGAGCCTGAGCAAGATTTCCTGTCTTCTGCAAAGATAGAAAACAGGGTGATGGCACAGCTGTTGTTATTGCTCATTTGCTCATTCTCATGCTTGGTTAATACAGACAATAACATAAACACAGATAAGTGAGTTTTGCTGTACCCTTTGGGGTTTGTGGTACATATGCCACTATTTTCCCACTATTAAAATGTTTTACTATTTCTAAAGGTAGGACTTAAGCCTCAAGACTAAATCAGATTAATACTAAAATTATTTTAACACACAAACCAAGATTAGAGCATTGAACAAGATCTTAATTTTTTTCTTACACACATACACACATTGTAGCGGCCAGCAGCCCTGTGCCACGAGCTACTAGACTGACAGAGTTTAAAGGTGTTAGAACTTGTGGTTAAGGAGCGCAATACTCATGTGTTTAGTGAAGAATCCTTATATTGGCATTTTTACACTAGCATAACCACAGAAAAAAAACTGTATGCCTCCTCTCTGTAGCACTGACACATCCTTAATTAGCCTTTAAATAGGCACACCTGGGTACACCTAGGCACACCTAGCAAGTACAGTGACACACAGGGGCTGGTGCTGCAGCATAAAAAAGGCCTCAAAATGGCTCTTACACACATATATACACATATATTTGGCACCATTAATGTTACCAGTGTCTTTGGTGTAGATACTTGTGTTTGAATGACCTACCGTCCCTCTCACTATTTTCACTGTCAGATGCATTGGTTTCTTTCATTTTTTCTTTTTTTTCCTCATTTGGAGAAGCAGCTTTCTTTTCCTTTTCCTCTTCAACTGGGCCTTCATCATCAGCTTCAAAGTCCTCTTCATAATCTATCAACAGTAATTGCCTCTTTAAAGTATATTTTGGTTACAAAGTTCATTCTTAAACATTCATGTTTCGTTTACCATCTCTGACTTTGCTGTCTTCAGGTGCGTTGTTCTCCTCTGCTGTGATCTCTGTGTTTTTTCTCGGGCTGGTCTCACACTCGGAGCGGGACGCAGGATCTTCTTTGGTCACTTCTGTGTCAGCTCCCGTGGTAACTGTTAGTCTGGGCACTATCCCAACTCTAAAGCCATACTCCTTCGCTCTTTTGGGAGGGGGAACAGGCTTTTTATCGAGACCCATAGCTATAATGCATCTAAATGAGCAGAATTAAACAAACAAAATAATTATTAACATAAAAATAGAAAGCATTTTGTTACATGAAATAAATTCTACAAAGCCAAGGTCAAAATAAGCCAAAATATTAAAGGTAAATGTTGACATTTTCAAATATTCTGTATCATACACTGTATCTTTAACAGACAAATGTTTCTACTAGAAATGTGTCATTTATCAAACCCCTAGTTTGACTTAAAATGAAGAGTATATCAAGTCACACTGCTAAAAGAATACCATAGCACAAGATTTAATACAATAGCAAACAAGGATCTTTAAAACTTTTTACTAAACTTTTAATGATGTCAGTCTTTTCAAAGCATTTCTCACTTGTAACATGGTGACGCTGCCTCTATCCCGGAGAAGGCAAAATGTCCGTGCCGCCCCCCGAGGCGAGAGCTTTTCCTGTGTTTGAACTCACAGCAAGAGCTCAGCCGCTCGACCTGCAGCCCATTTAAAAAGAAGGTCAGACTGAAGGGGAAGCCTCTGTGACGACGAGAAATAAACTGGAAACTTTCTGTGGGAAAAGACAACGTAAACTTTGGGTAAGTTTATGTAAAACTGTAAATAAATTCAAGGTTTTAAAGGGGCACTATGTAACTTTTCCATAGGGGAATATGCCACCTGCCTCCTGCTACTGATCCACAGTATGGAATTATCTTGCATTATGCAATTACCAATGTTTTTATTGCTTAAATACCTTGAAAACATACATTATTACTGTGAAAGAGGTTGCCTCTCCACAGACCATTTTAGACCAAGCGAGACAAAGCGATAACATCTCCATACAGACTAACAGGTGGTGTACCCTTCTCCAGAAAAGCTACTAGTACCTTTACTATTACTTGAATAACAATTTCAAGACAACAATCATAATAAAACCCCTATTTCTGAAATAATAGAAAGTATCAGTACTTCAAATAGCCAGTGCTGGATAGTTACTTTTAGTTGTAACATGTTAAGTTACCTTGTTATTGACCTGGAAAACAAACGTGTTATTCGTTACATAAAAAAGTAATGCATTACTCCCAGCTCTGCAAATGAGAAACTAGTTTTGATACTTGATACTAGTTTTAGTACTGATTAGTATGTGGGTATACATTTTTGACAGCCCTAGCTCATATTGATGGTGTAAGATAGTGAGTGCAAAGACAGCGTACACAAACATGGCACTGACCTCCCTCTCTGAGTTTGCCCTTAAACACACACAGATTCTCTCCGCCACAGTGCTGCTGAAACACTCGCACCTCATCTCTCATGTCGGGCAGGTCGTGCGACAGGTGCACAGATTTACCCAGGTACACCATGTTCACACAGACTCTGCTCTGAGGCACTGAGCTCCTCAGTGCAGGGGGGTCCTGCAACAAAAACAATTAATTTGAATATGTAAGTAATGCAAAACTACATAAGGCTATACTATATAACTATATAAATATGTATGTTTGCTCTTAATTGCTTAATTATGATGCAAGATACAAAATTGTTCATTTGTGTAAATGCATTGCTGAAAGTAAAAGGAAATACATGAACTATGATCCATAGTGCTATTTCAGTGTAGAAACATAAAAAACTACTATTAATATGAGGTTAATGTTAACACTGATTTACTGTGATATACCTAGTACATATATGCTCGTCTCCATGGAGACACATATGTTTAATACCATACTATGCCAGTCCGGGGGGACTGGGGTAGAAAAGGGAGCACTGCAACCTCATTTATAAAGGTTTGTACCCTCATTTTAGTTAGGATAAATAATTTAACTATTAGATTTAACTAAACAGTCTACACTCTGCACCCATTTGAAACTCAAATGCACCTTCAGTCAGTTTGCTCTGTACCCACTGCTGATTATATGAGACATTCCAGGCAAAGCAACAGCATCTCAGTGGAGACAAGAATGTGGTGGACTGTGCACCAAAAGAGTTACATAATGCTCTTTTAATTGAATAATTACAGAAAACATTATGCACATCACCTTTTGCACCCTGAGAAACGTTAAAAAAAGGTCCTATGTTAAAGAATGGATTCTTGTGAGCTTTAAGCCATGTTAGAATGTTGTTACCTAATCAGAAACATACTTAGAGTTGTGTGGATTATTTCATTCACACATGTTTGAGTAATCCTTTATTATTAGTCTGTTTACATTTCCAAAGCTCAAAATGCTCTGTTCCACCTTGTGATGTCATGAAGTGATAGTTTTCAAGTTAATAGCTACGTTTTACCTTTTGTTCAGTAGAGACTGGCAATTCTGGGGCTGTAATCATTTAAATTATTCTAGTGTATGGAGTTTAAAAACACAGTGGAGCACTTTCTGTATTATCACATCACAAGAGGGAACAGAGTGTTTTCTGTTTGAGGAAAGACCTCTGCCTAAAAATGCAGGGTTTCTGTGTTTTACATTAACATTATAACATAGATCAGAAAACAGTGTAATATGGGGCCTTAAGACTTCCCTGGACATGTTTAACCACTGTCTTTAATGAATCCAAAAGGCACATATGCCAAGGTTTGTTGTGGAAAGCCCTGTTGCCCAGGGAAATCTTTAACAAAGCTTGTACCTCACTGACGTCAGGTCCACTGGATGTGGTGGTGGGGCGCAGTCTCCGGCCCCTATGGGTGCTGCTGGTGCTGAGCTTGACGGGATGCTCTTTCCTCTTGGTGCTGGGGGGCACGGGGGTCACATAGTTGTTGATGACAGGGAGGCAGTAAGGCGACACCCCATTACGAACCTCCATAGAGTTCAAGCGCCTGTGTAAGTCTTTGTCCACCTGAGAGAGAGATCGGTGTAGTTTTTGTCAATGGAGACTGAACAAAGGAAAAAATATGGACAAAAACAGCGACATTTGGTAAATTGAAAAATATTAGGGCTATGATCTGACCATGTATCTGACCCAAACTGAACAAGACCACAAGCTTACGGAAGTTCACACAGATTTAATAGAAAAGTATTAAGGATGTATGTATTTCTATGTAAAAACGTAGAATAAAAATATAAATGCTTTTGATCTCAAAAAGATAAGTAGTTATTAGTAATTAGTTAATTATGGCATCAATTAGTTAACTAAATGATAGAAGGCCCACAGCCCCTAAAAAATGTATAAAGTCACAAGTCAAAATTCATAAATTGTTTCAATTTACTCTGGGTAATAATCTGTAGTCTGTATAATAAACATTTTTCCTTTTTTCATCTACAAATATTTTAATCTCCACCATTTAAGTTAACTGGTATACACATAAATGGCTGCAATAATCCAACACAAAAGAGTTCACGATCTATTGACAAAGTGAATTGCCATTATCATTATGTAGCCATTTTAAAATATTTAGAAAGTCCAATTATGCTTAAATATTAATGTCCCGCTAAAATAGCAGCATGTGTTTGTCTGGGGCACATCCTGTTCCGGCATGAGGTGAAAGAATGAATGAGCTCGAGTGTCGTGGCCTTACTGTCCCGTTGAATTGCCGCTGGTTGTCGTGGTGAGGGGCATGGCTTCGGTAAGGGGAGCTGTGTCTGTGCGAGGCCGTGGTGCTGTTACTGTGAAGTGGCTTTAATCGCACCGGGCGCTGCATCTTTCCAGGAGCAGTGTTGGGGCGAGACGAGCCCGGCTGAGACAACGAAGGAATGTCAACACAAGAACAGGGACATAAAGTAAACTATCTATTGTCTATATCTCTATAAAAACTGCAATAGTGTTGTTCCAATGTAAAACTTTCAAACTGTATTTAAATGCTGAAGAAGAAGAGTAATGGAATAAAAATACACAACAGAAAATAAAAATATGTAGTATGTAGTACTGTATATTATAGTTCTGCATTTGACAGTATGAGCAAATCAATACAAACTTTTTAAGGGCTTAAGGTTTTTAGAAAGTTTTAAGAACTTTTACTTTCTCATTTAACACTGATTCTTGCTATAATGTGAACAAACTGATGCTGGTTGGGAAGGGTCAAACTTTGATGAAAATATGAACTTAGTTAGGGCTTAAAATCATCTCTTAACAATATTGTAGCTGATGATGAAAGCAGGACTCTGAAACAGCACCGCAGGCATCTGACCCACACTTCTACAGTCGACTAAATTATACAAATTGATATGGAAAGAGCTCTTAAGTAAAGGTCACATTTTAAACTCAGATTTCTCATAGGTGTATTAAGTGTTTTAACCATGCAGTGACATTTAAAGCCTCCCTGCTCTTTACAGACATTATAATTACTGCTGCACTTCAATCAAGGAGCTGCTATAACACTATGGAAAAGTGTTCATTAAATGCAGTGTTGGACTCACGGACTCCGATGACTCAGTGTGCTCGGCCTCTGGTCCCGAGTGCTGCTTCCTGATGCCCCGCCCTCCCGTGGGTGGCCGCGGGGACAGGATGCGGATGATGTCCTCTTCAAATCTTTTGGGCCGTTCCACCTTAAACAACAATTACTCAATGATGCTCAATATATTTGCACAGAATTATTGTGGAGGTAAATCTAATGTAATAGGTAATATAATGGGTAGAGGTAACAAAATAATAATACATTTCTAGTGGAGAGGCCGCCACCTGCTTGTCTCCACAAATATTATTTCTTTGCATGTAATGTTCCACAGTAAGGCATTTAACTGTTCAGTGTCCATGAAAACGATCAGGTACGGGTGGCATGACAGGTCAAATTTGTTGGGTTTTTTTTTCACTAAAAACACCTGTAATTGAATAAATGTAAGGTATACTGTGGAATATTCCAGGTAAAGAAATAACTTCTTCATGGAGATAAAACGGTGGCAGCAAAGCTACGTAGTGCACCTTCAAACATGAGAGAAAACATGTATGAAATGTAATACACTTGCTTCAGAATCATAAACATTAGACTTGAAACTAGATTGACAATAATTCAACATTTTTGTGAATTTGTATACATTTTATAAATGTGTTTATAAAATCTTTTGTTTGTTTTTGCTCTTTTAAATTTACATAACAGGAAATCAAGTGTGAGAGAGAAGCAAGAGCGTTTGGGGTTTGAATCCACCAAGGAAGTTCATATTAAATCGAGCTCCATTGTGTCTTTGGCCAAGACACTACCTGCATGATCAGGGCCTCCGAGGTAAAACACACCATACATAATTGTATCCTTTATTTAGAGACAACAGTGATTTTAAGATAGTACCTTGATCTTGTGCACCCTCTCTCTTCGAGCAAACTCCTCCAGTTTGCGTTTGATCTCTATTTGATGGAGACGCTGGAGACACATAAACATAATTTAACATAATTTAACATGCAGAGCACAACTACTGCACTTAGAGATATGTCCAAAGCAGGACCTGTACCTCCATCTCCAGCACTTTGTGGAAAATGGCCTGAGCCAGACATTCTCGGACGTGTCTCTGGTGGGCTTTTTGGATCAACTTCTGCCTGTACTCTTTGTCAGGAACAATCCGCCCGCTTCTTGTAATCTAATAATAACAGCAATCCTTGACATTTATTTGTACAAAAAAATAAATGAATGAATTTGTCTAGATGTTAGATCTTACCAGGCCAGCCCTCTGCAAGTGTCTTCTGATCCGTGTGTTGCTGAAGTATCCGGCGAGATGTTTATCTGTCAGACTGTTGTAGGCTGAGATGAGGCTACAGAGACGAGATAGGAAGGAAAAAAAGGGAGGAAATAACACTTTCGTCCACGGAGTTAATGATTACCACCCGCAGTAAATCAAACTCTTAATCACCAGAGCACTGCTAACAACACCATGTTTGTTTAGTGACCGTTATCCTGCCCTCTGGATCAGCTTGTCTGAAAGTAGCTTTATTTTTCCTACACAGATTTGATTTCCTGCAGCATTTGTGCACCAGATAACTGGATCTTACAACTATGGCATCTGTTACAGGTGTCTGCTTACACAAAGGAATTACAGAGATGGCACACTGTATCATCACTTGCCTTTACTGCCAATTAAACATAAGGTGATAGCTGATAATGTTCAGTGCTGTTTATAGTGCACAGGCTGGAGTCAGTCACTTCTATGATGGAATAAAGACAATAAAAGAATGTATCCTCAACGGCCAATTTAATTATTTGGCTTTTAGTCTGCTGTTGATGATGATGTACAACAAGAAAAATGCAATGCGTAGAGATAAATTGGTTAATGACAGACTTATTTCAAGTTCAATAGGCCTACTGAGGATGGATATTACCACTGTATGGACTGTGGCAGTGAGGTTATAATACAAAGTGGATGGACTAATAAAGGTTGGTAATTGCCCATCTACTTATTTTTTTCTGAAACAATGATTTAGTAATGCTAGACTTCAACAATTACTTTGATAAAGGCACTTTTAACAGTGCTTAGTGCAGTGTTAAAAGAACACACACCCTATGATTAAACCTATGTAGGTCCTTGAGAGCAGATTGCATATTACAATGATTAATGCCAAAAAAGAACACTTTCAGAAAATATAGGCATTATGTTGACAGAATTACTGCTAAATGAATGGTATATAGACCAGTCGCAGTGTGCCCCTCTCAGTATCTGAATGGATATCTTACCCTGGGTTGAGATGGCTGTGGCTCATGATTTTGAGCACACCTGAGTCAGTGGACACGCCGTGGACAGTCCTGTCTCTGCTGGAGGAGCTCTGGGCTGCAGCCAAAAGCAGACAGGAGTAGTTGAAGACAATTTGTGAGTTTCCAGCTGAGAGGGCTCGCGCTGTACACGGCTTGAGCAACTGATGACACTTGCCGTTGCCATGGCAGGTCACGTGACGATGCCACCAATGAGGCAGGTCTCCGTTTACACCGGGCCCGCTCCATGTAAACCAGGATAAATAAACCCGTCACTCTAAACCCGGATATTCAGCGAGACACCAGCCTATGTATCCTCTAATAAATCATATTTTAATAACTTGTCTGAGAACATAAATGTTTCAAAAAGTTGGTATAACTAGTAGGCCTACACTTGCTTGCATTATAGATCTCTGTCTGGTGAGAACACTGTAAAAGTCACCAATAGCCTTCAACAGCTTTTCTGTGTCCGTGGCCACATTAAACAAAACAGACACATGGACTCTAGGCCAAGCATTTCTATCTCGCGGGTCCTATCCTCATACAGCATACATACATGTGACTGAACTGATCTAGGTGCTCTGAGGCCCTCTAGTGGGTGGTTGATATAATAAACACCAAGGAAATACTGAAATAATTGAAATAAAACACCCCCTCCCCCCCTTTTGAATTCATTACCATTTAAGTCATCCATTTGTTATATCTATGTAGAATATTATGTAGATTGGGTATTTAAACTATACAGGCCTACTAAAATTACGTCTGCATGAAGTGGCCATCTTCTCGAGTTGTTTTAGTAGCTTATCTATTTATTTTTTCATGCACAGTTCGTGTTTTTGCACATAGGTCTTCATGGTTTGATTTCTAGATGTAAGTTATGTGCACGTTATAACAAATGTGATCGGTAGGGGGAGCCATATTTCCATTTCAATTAACTGGCACTGTCCTATTGTTACAAGACTGAATAGCAATGCAACACTTATTAGATATAATTAAGCTATATGCACTTTTTACTTACGTTGGAATGTATTTTTTAAGATGAAATGCTCTCTGATTATGTTTAGAAAAGCTTTTGTATTTGTAGCCTTAATTAAGTCTAGTTTTGCATAGCACAGTTTGACAAGTGTCCAGCTGTTTACAACCATATAAGTGTTTGGTAAACTAGGATAAGCAGGGGTGAGAGCAAGTAAAGGTTATGATAGTTGCAAGGGGACTAGACAGGGGCCCAGAAAAACCTTAAATAAAGTTTCAATTGATTTGTGATGTACCCACTCCTGAGTAATTTCTGTTAAATATATTACATTACCCCTTGTTAAATTGACTTGACTTTGCTGTAGAATTTAAACAATGGGGCATAAGTGAGGGAGATTGCTCTTGTGCAATATTAAATGATCTTGACATGGAGAGTACTTGTTCTAGGGTCTGTTCACACCTGCTACCCTTCAAATCCCTCCTGCTTCTCTCCACAGGACCGACCAAAAATACAATAAAATCCCTATCTTATTTTGGTGACACTAAAAGATAAAATGTTCATGTTCTTTTCAAGGTATCACAACAATGCACAATGATTTTTTTTTAGAACAGAACCAATTAAAAAGTAGCACATCATTTAAGAAATTGAATGTAATGATAATTTTATATTTTGCAGACTTTTCCTGACCTTTCTTGCTGTATGATCAGAGCAGCAATGGATACGCAACTAGGTTCAAAAGGGCAGGTAAATTGACTGGTCCCCATTAAAACATTCCTTTGTTCATTAAACTGGTACAAGTGAGATGGCCTTCAATGCCCGCCATAAACACAGTAATCAAAGCTGCACTAAACGCCTAATACTGAGTAAATCTTAAAATAACAATTAGTGTTGAAAAATAGGAGGTGATTATAAATTCCATTCAGGAAAAGGTCTTGGCGGTGAGCTTGGGGTGGTGGAGGGGGGAGGGGGGTGTCTTGGGGAGTCATGCAGTTTACAGATGGGGGGAGGGGGGAGGCGGGTTTTGCAATCAGTGTTAAATAGAGCCGTTTTGTGCCTGTGTGATTGTCAAGTGGGCCATTACTGCTTGATAAGAGCACTTTTTCCTTATGTGGCTCTGATTGGGGCTGCGCACGCTGCTCCCCTTGCAGGCCGTCCCAATGCAATCAGGCCGCTCTTTCACTCTGCTCTGCCATTTTCACTGCTGTGATTTCACCCACTCCCCCCACCCTCCCTCTCAACACCACCAGCACCCCACCTCCCCCTTCAGATTCAATAAGTACCCATTTACAGCAAGGAGAAAAGGTCATGCCAAACTCGTTGTGTCAATTGTAAACCACCCCAATTTGGGCTGATTTCAATGAAATAAATGAGTAGTTCCAGACATGAAGAAGACAAAGGTCTATGGGGAAGTGTCAGATTAAGAGATTCTTCTCTTTGAGGACAAATCTACTTTGTTTGTGCCCTGGTTTGTGCCCCTTGTTCTTGCTACATTTTAGAAGTATGTACAAACTTTTCAACATACCACATTACACTGCTGTACAAGTGGTATTTGAATTTTGGTGGCCACAATACTATGTGTGTTTATTGTTTGCATAAATATATAATATAAAATAAATAATAATAATGATAATTTAAAAAAATAAAAAATAAATAAATATATATATGTGTGTGTGTGTGTGTGTGTGTGTGTGTGTGTATGTATACTGTATATATATATATACACATATATACACACATATATGTATGTATGTATGTATGTATGTATATGCATATATATTCAGTATACATACACAGACACAAATTTAACTGAGTTGCATATTGTTTAATTACATCATATCCTTCCAGACCTCCTTTTCATTTATCCAGGCCTGGGACTGATACAAGCTCAGCTCATGTTTTTCATTACTAAAGTGAGTCATTTAAACGACAAGTGGATCCCACACGCAGCAGACAGGCTGACAGATTTAAAGCAGTGAAAAGCCATATCAGATCAGACATTGTTTTGGTCTGGTCCACATCACAGCAAACATTTGAGAAGTCAACCATGTCAACAAAAACATTTAAAACAGTTGCGCTCAGATTGCGATCCTTCCTAACATCTGCTGGCTACTGATCACAGAGATACAATATTTCAGCAGTTATATGGGTTTCACAGAGAACAGAGTCAGTGAGCTCTGCTCTAGCTCCTGATGGTTTGAGTTTCTTAACTGTTCATCTGTATACAGTGCTTTCACATTTGACCTTCACACAGGACCTTTTTGTTAGGGTTAAACTAACTCAAAAAGTGTCCAGGGACTGGGAAACAGTTTTTGCTTTGGAGAATTTGGGGGGGCACTGGCCTTGTGCACAGATTGTGGTTGTACCTGATGTTTGCGATGTGTGGGCTGATAAGGTCCATTCATGTGGACCAGGTGGAACAGGATGCGGAGATGCAGGCACGCTACCTCCTCTGTGCCTCTGTGATAGGGTGATAGGCAGACACACTCATGCTGGTGCAAGTCTGTAATCCCAGAGCAAAGGAACAGAGAGAAGCCCTTTCTTTACCTCAAGGGTGGATGGGCACTGGTCAGTTGAGTACGCTTTCCATTTCAACAATCACAAAATAAAAAAAAATAAAAAAATATGTGTAATGTGCATCCCACTTTGTGATTGCATGACTGATAAAAATATCAACTTCAAGTTGGGATAATATACATAAAACTTTTGTGTTGTTTTATGTATTATGTATATTGCTAGGGCAGCTGTTGTTCCATACTTTTCTTTTTCTGTTTTCCAAATTCTAGTTTTCAAATGACATCCCAACATTTTTGATGTATTTATCATATATGAATCTAAAAGAAATGTGGGGTGCGTATTTTAATTCATGTTAAACTGTATGTTTTACCTGTAATACAAAGAAAGTTCAAGGGTCTAGTCAGTGAGGTTAACAATCGGGTTATATTTTTGTGGACTTTGAATATTTAATTCTATTCTATAATCTGAATTATTTGTGGTAAAATATATTATTTTTATATACATTTTTTTTTGTATTATTTTTCATTAAAATATCCACATGGCCTTATATATATAGGGAATCTGCTGATTTCTTATAACCCTGTACACCAACTCCACTGAATAATACACGTGATAGTATCAGAAACCACTTGCTGGCTGTTATTACATAACAATTAACAGACAATTGTGTATCTGCCTCAAGTCCCAATTTGATTACATTAGAAAGTACAAAAATAACTAATTACATCAAATGTTTTTTTAAAACTATTTGTGCATCAACATAACTTCAGTGTGTCTCTTGCTTACTGAGGTGAAAAGTTTTTCTTTAATGAGATGTATTTTTTTTAGCAAATGTCAAGATTATCACCTAGACACAAAACAAAAGGCATCTGTGCAATTTATGATAATAGTCTAATCAAAATATTGGATGCAGACTGAAATTAAATATAAGATTCAATTAAATATAAAATTCTCTCCACGCCATAGCTTTGATATTCTATATTATACGATTATTACACAGTGCCTTAACACAGCAGACTGTTTTAGACAAAGTGCAAATAGTAACGGTCTAATTGCAGTAATAGTTGTGGGGGTCATTATAGACCATTGTCCCACATAAGCTGTTATTGTACAATGTGTGTGCCATTGATTGTGTGACAGTGACAGACTGACAGCTGCCATTACACAGATAACACGTTGTAACAAACTATGAAGCTTCCTGCTGCTGCCTTCATTGTACACATCAGGGTAGACTAACCTGCTATGGGATGTACTCTGTTTAACGCCATGAAGAAACCACACATGCAGCTTTAGTCCCAGAGGAGGCGCGGCTAAAAAGGTCTGAAAAATGTGAATTTATGATCCACCCACTGGCACATCTTAAGTCACACTCGCTGCCAAACAGAGCAGAGGAGTGCTAGAGAATCTAACTTTCCTTGAACGCAACTTTTGGGGAGCTTTTACGCAATCTGGAATATAGAAATGCGCTGGAAAAACGAAGTGAAAGTTGAATGTTGCACTGTTAGCCCGAATGAAAACGAGACTATTTTGTCCACCGAGGAGGTAAGACTTTCCTCTGTGCGCCAGTCAGGAGCTTATGTCTAGGCTGGAGCTTTAATATAGCCAAAGGGATGGGAAGGAATTGTCCTGCCAATAAAAATCAGGGTGGCAAGCTGACTTCTGGGTATTTTCACAATTTGAAGCAATGCACTCCCCTTTGGATTCTGCAATTAAAACTCAAGTAGTTAATAAGACCTCTTCACCTTTTTGCTTTGCCCCGGGAAGACGTTTGTGGCGAACTTAGCCCCTTTTAATTGGTGTTATTAAATAAATCAATGCCTTTTTTCCCAGAGACGTCGCGCTGTGTTTGATTGACAAGTGAAATTGGCGTGTTGCTGAATCACACAAGTCGAGGACATAATGCACATAGGATAAGTATGAGTTCAAGTGTTGTCTGTTTGTGTGCGTAATGACTACTTCTCTTTTAAATGTCATTTTGGTAATCGCCGGCGTTGTCATGGTGAAAAGTGAAAGGCATGATATTTATGGGACGGAGCAGGGGGCATTTAAGGCGGCTGCGACAGTCTGACCCACCGAGCGTCATGTGCGAGGACTGCAAAGGCGGAGAGGACCTGCTGGCCAAGTGCGCACAAGAGGGAGACATCATGGTACGCGCCCAAAACGGACTAAACTTTTATAACTGACAAGCTGACAAAAAATAACACGGAATTTGGCTTTTGGTGTTTAACTTTTTTTTAATAACTGAGAGTAAAGGATGTCCAGGGGTACGTTTTCTCCAAAGGCTGCTGTTTTGCCACAAACATCATCTCGGGCGTTGCATTTGTCATTATTTTTAAATGTACTTTTCAACCACTACAAGCCAGAGTTTCTATTTTAAAATTATAGGCCTAGTCACTAAAATGTTTAGTTTGTTTTGCTTGTTCTGGCGACGTTGGTCAGTTGAATGCCAGTGTCATCTAATGGCCTAAACGCGGGTAATTCGTAATATTTAACCAACTTATTTCCAAAACCATTACATGAAATAAAAATGACTGGCTCTTAATATCAAGATTTTAGTTTGGTGTCATGTTGGGTGCATGACACTCACCAGAGCTCTCCTCCTCAGGGCGCTCCTCTGGAAGTTTTGGATGAAGACGCGTCCTCGCTCCAGGCCATGACTTCTGCCCCTCTTTTGGGCAGGACCGTGTGCGCGAGCTGCAACGAAGAAATAGTGGATAAATATTTGCTTAAGGTAAATGTATTTCATTTCTTTCCTGTGATGATTTTTTTCATATAGATGATTTTAGTTTTTATAGTAAAGGCCCTCGGAGATGCCAGTTACTCACCTTCTTGCGGTTTCTTCTTGGCTGTAGGTGAACGACTTGTGCTGGCACGTGCGCTGTCTCTCGTGCAGCGTGTGCCAAACTTCACTTGGCAGCCACAGCAGCTGCTACATCAAAGAGAAAGAGGTCTTCTGTAAACTGGATTACTTCAGGTACGCGCGCAATGATCATGGAACAAGAGGATCAAGTTTAGAGGACCGACAGATTCTTCATATTATTATTCATATTATTATTATTATTATTATTCATAATATTATTATTATTATTATTATTATTATTATTATTTATTATTATTATTATTATTATTATTATTATTATTATTATTACCTAATGCAATACCATTTATTCGACGCGTAATGTTTTTCGTTACGCGTTACATTCTTACTCAGACACTCACTCAGTTTTGTCGTAGAGAAAAAGTATGAGAGTGAGAAAAAAAAAAAAAAAAATTAACAAAACTGAACTTTATTTTTTGGTGTTACGTGCAGAAGGTATGGCACGTGGTGTGCGTGCTGCGGCCGGAATATCCACGCTACGGACTGGGTCCGCCGCGCCAAGGGCAACGTGTACCACCTGGCGTGTTTTGCGTGCTTCTCCTGCAAAAGACAGCTGTCCACGGGAGAGGAATTTGCGCTCGTGGAGGAAAAGGTGCTCTGTCGCGTGCACTATGACTGCATGTTGGGACAACCTGAAGCGCGCCGTGGAGAAAGGTAAAACAACCGAGGGCCACTGAACGCACTTGCATTTTAAAAACAAAACGAAACACCTGACAAAATATGTACCTTACTGAGTTGGACTGTCTGAAGACCACCAATTAAATTAAACTACACAGAAATAGTTTGATTTTATGTAAGCCTATAATAATATAATGGCAGGCCGCTCTAGATTTTAGTTTGTAAAATGTAAGTAGGGCCATAACAAAAAAGGCCACAAGTCAATGTTAAGATGCCATTAAATATATATATATAAAAAACTGTAATCATTTGACATTTTAATACTGAAGCGAGTTCCTAGTTTTTTTAATTTTGGTTCATTGACAGTGACAATAAAATTTGTTCTGATTCTGACAAAATATTATGGTTTTTACAGGAAGCAATGTGAACATGGAGGGAGCAGTGCCCACTGAACAAGAGCTAAACCAACCCAAACCCTCAAAAAGGGCTCGCACAAGCTTCACTGCAGACCAGCTGCAGGTAAATCATCAGATTAATTAAATAACAGCAGTCTTAAAATGCTGTCATTTACTATTGTTCCGGTCTATCTCATGAAAAATGTGGTCATTAGGTTCATTATCATTCTAAAGGTTACTAACTTCAGCAGTCTAAATAAAAAAAATAACTATATAGTATAAAGTAAATTTTATTTAGAGTAGACAGATTTGCACTTCCCGAGATCTGATATTTGTGTGTGGTGTCTGTGTGCAGGTGATGCAGGCCCAGTTTGCTCAGGACAACAACCCAGACGCTCAGACGCTGCAGAAGCTCGCGGAGCAGACGGGCCTCAGCAGAAGAGTCATACAGGTCGACTATTTTACCCAAGAATCTGTGTCAACTAAATAAAAAATGTAACATCAAATTATATACGTACACACACACACACACACACACACACACACACACACACACACACACACACACATACATATCTACATACACGCATATTAATATGCATTGAGAGTATTGACAATTTTAAATTAATTTGAGAAAAAAATATTAAACAAAGCCCCATATTTTAAAATGTGACCATTGCATAAAAGTGCTATAAAGGCAAGCTTTGGTTCATCCTTTTTAAATTGAAATTTGTCAGTACATCTATTATTAACAAAAAGGAAATATAAGCAATCCTTGAATAGGACATGCATTATTTGTGGGTTTGTGTCGTAAATGAATCTTTCTTTCTTTAGGTCTGGTTCCAGAATTGCAGAGCTCGCCACAAAAAGCACGTGAGCCCGAATCACTCATCAAGCACCGCACTGACCTCACTGCCGCCCAGCCGCCTATCTCAGCCCACTCCCACCCCAGAGGAGCTGCAGTACACCACCTACGGTGGCCCGGAGGGGTCAATGATCTCAGCACTGCACTCCTTCATAGACAGTGAGCACTTCACCATTTACCATTGTAAACTAGTGCCACACTCGGGCACAAGCAAATTAACTGAGCCAGATTTGAGCATAAATGTAGGTGTGCATGTGTTAGTGTAATCTCTGAAAATTCAAAAGCAAGATTTGCAATAGTGATTCCTTAATTAACATTTACATTACATATACATCATTCATTTGCATGTATTGCAGACTAGGAGGCACATCATTTACTGAGGTAATCCTGATAGGTACTCAGGAAAAGACACAAGACAAACGCTGTCAGCGTACCACAATCATCTCAGTAAGATATAATATTTACAAAATATACAGTTGATACCTGACATTATGACACTTTTTCCCTACACGACTTGAACATTAAAATATAATTTATGTTAAATACATAGATGTTCCTACATGTGTAAATCAAAGATTTTACATTTGCATACTGTCAGATTATTTAAAAGAAATATTGCTGTAGAACATCTCTTGCCGCATTCGTTCCATAATGTTTTACAATGCACCTTTACATACTTTTTCTCTTTTCAGTTCACTCCCCTCCGTCTATGTTTCAACCTATGCTGCCGGCACACTCGATGACCTCTCTGCCTGTGTCCCACGCCTGACTGCACAGTGATCACCGGCATCCACACAGTGCCCTCAGTCATACATGAGTATTATCATTTCATCAGCCTTTTCTGTTTAGGCATAATGATAGCATTCTTCAGTCTTCATGTTATTTGTGAAAATTAAAGTTTTGGTGTACCTCTGTCAAATAACATTACTAGGTATAGTTTTGTGCAGTTGGTGACACTTTATGGACAGTGCTCCGTTGTGTGACAAACGCAAAATCAGTCCAAGATGAATAAAAAATGTGTTAAATATTGCAATTTAATTTATTTATTGTATGTGAAGTCTGTTTAAAATAAATGTCTAATTTCTGAACCAGTCTATACAGTCTCTGCCTTTGTAAACAATATACATAAATGTTACATTAGTTACATAAATGTACTTTGGCAAAACAAACACATTTTTGCAGCATCAAATAAATCACTTTAGCTCATCAATCTGTCTATTGGAATCGTCAGTGCGTGTCTTGAATGTTGTGGTGGCAGCCTGACGCACACGGTAACCAAAGAGTACTTTTACTTGTGTGTACTTGTTGGCTGTGGTTGACCAAAGGAATCTAACGGTAAAAACACGGGGGTACTGTTGTGACTTATCTCATAATCTTGTAAGAATCAAAACTTTACCTGAGAAAGCAGGTAAAGCATATACAGTATAATGCTATATCAGACAGATACGTACTGGCTTTTAATTGTTTTGCTGCACATGTTTCCACCAGGTCAACTGGGCAGGGAACTGCCATTTTACAAATAACACAATGTAATGAACCTTACTCAGATTAAAAGACGTGTTACATCTTTAAATCTTACATACTATTAAATAGGTAGAAGAATAGCTGCACTGTAAGGAATGTTAATAAATAACAATATACAAGAATCTATAATACATTAAATGTAAAGAAACTGTAATAATAAATATTTGGTATAGAAACATTTGCAGAAGAATATATAAACTATAAGATATTTTAAGATTTGATCCAACAGCAATACTAATACAACTTGTTATTAAAAAAAAAAAGTTTTCATTGAAGTAAGGATTAACTTAAGAAACAAACAATGGCACATATTATACTATAATAAAAATACATCAGTAAGTTCAGCACCTTCAAACCTGACCAGAGAACTGCGATACAATTAGAGGCTGAGTGGTAACCTCAGAAATAAGGCACTTAAGTATAGAGCCCTTGGTTCAGCTCTACTATTATGTCCTTACAAGTTCAATGTGAAAACACTGGTCAGTAAGTGGAAAATATATATCTCAACGTGAGACAATTTAGCAATTAGTTAACTATAGCAAAACTGCTTCAAATCCACAAAGGATAAAAAGAACTTTAGATGATACCTGGCATCACCTTGTGGTAAAAACTGGAAACTACAAGAATTATTAAAAGCCAAAACCTCAATAATAAAACAATACAGGATGTTGGCTCATGTTCAGAATTTACAGACATTCTAAGAAGCACAATCACTTATAGAAATACAATAAATGAAATCACAGAAATCACTGAAACATTTTGAAATAAGCACTATGACGTCTTCATAGTGCAAAAGACTGTATATGTGTATGAGTAAAAAAACTGCTGAGTAAAATGTTTTTGGAAAAAACCTGCATCACCCTCCTCTGTCAGTCTATCTTTCCTTCTGACATCTTTCTCGGGCTGAGATTTTTCTTGTTGAGAATGCGTCGCAGAGTTTTGCTCATGTAGTAGGGTCGTTCAGGCGTGCCATCGTTTGTCTCCAGATCGTACACTAGGGGGCAGCAGCAGCAAGTTAAAATTCATACTGTAAATGTTTCTAGATTGTGAAAAAAGACCAGAGTGTATTTAAATCGTTTATCTTTATTCAAAAAAGATTCACATTTTCATTGGATTTGTCAATAAAAAATCTGTACAAAAGAAACACTGAAGAACTCCCAGACAGATGAGTGTATTATACTTAGTATTAAACAGCACTACATCTGACCCAGCCAATAAAAAAATTACCAAAAATGGCTTTGACATCCTTTTATAAACTGTATCGCAAAAAGTCTTGGTGTTAAATCTAAAACAAGAGAAAAGAGGATTTTCTTCCCACGACTAGGCACATAAACTAGTGGCTGCATTCAGACGCTTTCCTGAATATTGTCAGGTTCTGTTTATGTTTTGAGGGAAAAAAGTCTTAAAAGTCCTCCCACAGTCTCTGTCTGTATTACAGTACATATATGGGTAATATGTTAAAGAAAAAAATAGGATACATGGATTTTCTAAGTGCACACACTATTTTGGGTGTGATTGAGTTAGTATAAATACAGTGGATCAAAGCAACTGTTAAAACCTATGGTAAACATCAACAGCCAGCAAATATCATGCTCAACAATTTCACATGGTTCTTTTCCCATATGTCAAAGTGCATACAAAACTGGACTTTACAATAGAAGACCAAAGTGCCACAAGAGGTCGCTCCAACCAAGAACAGCTGTACATTTAAAGTCCTCTTACAATGTCTGGGTAAAATGCCTTTGTAATTTTTGTACTAATCTGAGCTTGTGCATCCATCCAGTGAAATGATGTGTACCCTCTTTATAAGGCAGAGGTCAGCAGAGAATACACACAAGAAAAGAAAGAAACATAAAGGTGGTAGAAAAGGCAAGAGTTTTGTCATCTTGTGAAAGGAAGTGAACAGATCTTTTAAAGTCTGTCTACAATGCCTTTTTGGTGTGGAACTGAACAAAAACTTGTCCGGTCAGGTCCACACTATCCCAGTCCAGGGGTGCATCCAGTTTGAGTTTAGCCCTACAATACTTGCTCCGATAGTCCGGACTCCATGCATATAGCATATATAGAATTTAGTCAACAGTTTTGTCCAGTGGCTACTTCACTCAGGACACATCGCATAGATTGGCACCCTCCTCCCCTTTTCGCAAGATCTTGTGCAGATTTGGAGAGATGAAGTAGGGCCTGGAGGAAGACCCATCGTTCCGCTCGAGGTCTTCACCTGAGACCAGTCCCGGGACAGGAAATACAAGACAGGGAAAAAGGCAACAGTAGTGACAGATGAGAAAGGGAGTGGACAGTAAAGGCTTAATACGTAAATGCAATTAGTTCTGCAGGTATAAAGAGCTGAAAATATAGTATAGTGCAAAAGCTAAAAGAAGAGTTAGAAAATGTGAGATGTAGACCTACCCAACTATTTATAATTTCAGAATAAACCTAATCCAGAGTTTTGTTAATTCAAATGCAAATCATGTGTTAGATGTAGCACTGCATTTACTTACAAAAGCAGAGGAACAATGTGTCCACACACATGGAGTAAACATTAAAAAAGCCTTGTGCAACAATGAACGATCCAAGTATAATTGTCTGAGAAGATACAAATGTTATCGTTAATCATTTTTTAATGATGGCAAAAATGTTTTTTGATTTTACATGTTCTTACCACAACAGGTACCCAAATGTAGTTCAGCACTGGCAAATGCTGCTGAAGGTATGGTATTCTATGTGTGAAGACAAAAAATGCAAGAGCACCTAAAATGAAACACAAACACAATCATTAAACTACCAATACAATACTTACTAACTAGGTAGCAATATATTTTAAAATTGCTGTTATTTAGCTTGAAATCAAAAACACAAAAAAATCTAACTCACCAACCCCTCCTGAAATGAGCAGTTTGCCCAAGAAAAGCAAGAAGTCTGTAACCTTGTCCAAGACTGCCACCCTGTGGACAGGAGAGGAGAACCATAAAAAAAAAAAAAACACTAACTAAACCAGCATGCATTGTTCTTCAGTAATTGGGAAGACATTTTAACAGTATAATTTTGAGTTGGTGAGTTTAAGATATTTGGTAATCCAAATGAAATATATTTAAGATCATAATAAATCATACCTAAGGATATTCCTCATGAGGAGGAAAAAAGCTTCCTTGGCCGACGTGCAAAAGTTCTTTCCATGTATTGCTATCTGTTGGTTTCAGTTAATAGGTATTATTAGGTATTAGAGATATGTAACTTGTGCAGTAGGGATTCAGTACCTACCATAATGTATGCATTTCGATTTAAAAACTTGATGAAATGTTCCAAGCACCAAAAACAGCATTTGAGACACTTAAGAAGGTACTTAGCAAATTTGTTCTGTGCACCTGGCAAAATACAGTATGATCAGAAATGTCAAATACAATGAGGCTTGACTATCTTTAACCACTTATACCTTTTAGTCTGTGATCTAAATCCTCCAGAATAATTCGGATAAATTGCACTGTGGCAAGGATGAGAGAGCCAAAGGCAAGGGATCCTGTGTGAAAACTGAAGACACCCGAAATGAATAACTGCTGATGACAGTAATCAATGTAAACAACCATCTCCACCACGCCTTTCACACACCGTATGGCCCTGCTGAATGAGGACAACAGCGGGCATGGAGGGATGTCTTCTGGCTTTTTCAGAGCCCAATAATACGATGCAAAGGCGCCTGCCAATGTGCATTGCCCCAGTGCGATGGTGAAGTTGACCATCCATAGAAAGGCAAACAGATTACAGAACTGAAAAACTAGGATGTTCTTGTGGTACAAGCTCTCTCCTCCATAGAAGGCAAAGTTACACTGTGATCCTGGGCAGGCTTTGGAGATGTTGCTCTGTGAAAAGTTCTGATGAAAATAAAATGAGACAGTTTTCAGCAAAGATTACATTGCTAACTGGTTCTTACATTTTTTTTTCTATATGTAGTAAACTTACCGTCGGGTTACATGTGCTATTGTCATACATGCATGTGCCATCAGGTGATGAGACCTTGTAGATAGCCTCACCTGAAGATGCTAAGAAGCTAAAGACAAGCCAGTCAAGGAAATAAAAACTATGAAGTACTTTGGTAAAGTAAACAATGTTAGTGTCTTTAGCTTTTATCATTTTATCATTTAGCTTTTAATTATTTTATGAACTAAACAGTTTTACAATAAAAGGATACACTGCCGTAACAGCCCAGTAGGCGATGCAGATGGTCACGAGTAAAAAGGTGACAAGGGGGTAAAAGAGTGTGGACATGATGTTTCCAATGGCCCTGCAAATGAGGGTAAGAGTCACACTACTTCAGCCAAACTAAACCCATTTAGAGTTGGCAGCTGTCTACTTACCTACTTCCCTCTTTTAGTAATGCTATTGCAATACATATCCTTTTCCTCAGAAATATCAACACAATCACAATGATCCCCTCGATTACAGCAAGGAGGCATACTATGGGAAGAGCATGAATATATTGATAAATATACATAAACAAGCAAAAATTACCATACTTCTTGGACAAGGTTACAAGACTTAGTAAGCATACAGAAAATAAGCCAAGTTTGACTGAGGTTAAGGTAAACTGCAAAGTCTTGCTGGAAGCCAATTTCAGAAATGGTCATATCAGAGCCTGGCATCTCACTCACGGTGCTATACTCCCAGTAACAATGCCAGATACCTAAACACAAAAAGCCAAGCAAATCAATTAGGTACAAAATCTTAGATGACTTTATATCAAGTTAAAGTATGTTAAGTACATTGATTGCCAACCTGGGGTCATAATTCAATTTAAAGATCATCAGTGGCAAACTGAAAGAAGAGGCCTACTAGAAATTTGCATAAACATGTGCAAGAGCAAATTAAGAGTAATATATAGTAAAGAAAGAAATAATTTTAAATGTATGTTGATCATGTTGAAATTAATATACATTATAACCTGCTCACCTGTAGAAGTAAGTTTGATCTAAATTAAATGTTGTTCTTTGTCAGGCTGTGCAATTAATCAAATTGTAACCAAAACAAGACTGTAACGAGACTGTAACAAGATCCAATTGTTTCCAAATGTGAATGACAAGCTCTTTTCAATAGAGAGGTTTACAGCCAGTCCTGTAAGTAAACATTCAATAATTCACTACACATCATATCTACACTTGCACTGCCAAATCAGAGGACCTTTGAGAAAAAGGTTGGCAACCAATGATGAATCCTACTTACCATAACCAATGGCACCCACCACACCAAAGATAATAAGCCATAGGAGCACACCGGCAATGTAACGCAGAAGCAAAATAAAGAGCAGACTGAGCACCATGGTGATCACCAGACCACTGTAACAACACCAACAGAAAACTGAACTCAAGTTGGGTTTTCCATTGAAGAGCACTTGCAAAAGGACAATCTCAAATATTAAAGTAATCATTCTTACATCAGAATCCAGTGCCACGTATTTGCATAATCTTCAATGATCCTGGTGATAACTTGTTTGGCATTCAGAAGATTGTTCATACCCCTGTAAGCAAATGTGATCAAATAAAATATAAAAAGAACATCTTCTTGACTTCTTGTTAATATTCTAATGTAATTTTAAAAGCCAATAGTTTAATAGTATTCTTTGTTAAAAGGTTTGAAGCATATGCCTTCTAGGCTAGTTAAAAAGAAAGGCTTAAGTAGAGCATGTAGTTAGTAATGAAAAGTATATGTAGCCATCTGAGCACCTAAAACTCATAATTTACAATTTATATCAAAATATACAAATGCCGTGAGACTGCAGTTTCCCACAAACACCTGTCCTATGAGCTCTGCAGTACAGAGGACCTCTACAGAGGACAAAGTCACTTTGGGTGAGACAAAAGTAGCACAGCATAGCCTGTGAAAGCAGTGTAATGATGATTAAGAGGTTTAATTTAAGGCCAGAGAAGTCTTGTCTAAGAAATGGGTTTCGATCATGTCCAGTCTTCCTAAATGACCCGGACCAGAATTTTTATTGAGAAGAAACTATTCTGCCCACCAGGGGGGCACTATACTGACAGCAGTAATAACGATATGAATAATACTTTAGTCTGTCTTGGATGCATACATTTAAACGGAAGCCTTGAACAAGGTTAGGCGAATCTACACAAAGCAAATGAAATAGCAAGCCAAATTGAAAAATCTATACACAAAATATTCTATGAGACCTTTCCCCTCCTGGCTGGACTGTGGTGACTTTACTGCAAATAGAAAAGCATGAATGCATATGTTATCATAAAGCAGTTCACTGTAGAACAAAAATCATGTATCTGTACCACATCTCTTCAAGGGAAATACATGATCTACTGGCTTCAGTCTACATATGAGCTGATATTCATGCACAGTGTTAAGAATGTGAGCTCTCACATTCTTGGACATGATTAACACGCCCTTCTTCCATACCCTTGTACATGGGCCTTGCGTTCTTTGGGTGTTGTGCTGAGAGGCCTATTGACACCAAGTATTTCAGTAAACACAGTTACAGACTGCAGTATGATCAAAAGAAAACACCAGCACTACTGTTGTATGGGGAGTTTAAATGGGAGCTCTGCTTCATGTCAATACTTACACTGCAGCATCTTGGAGGTCACTGATATTTCTCAGAATGTTGAGCCCATCTCTGAAGACGGTCTGATTGGCTACAGTCACAATTCCATTTCTGGTGTTGAAGTCTGGGAAGCACCGCTGAAGAACTACAACACACATTATATTACTAATAACACACACACAGTTTTACTTCTTAAGCTTAATGTGTTTAGAGAATGAATATTGACTTACAAGGTTTGCTTGGCACAATCATGGATGGACAGTCCTCATCTCGTATTACTTCTGAATTTGGCTAAAACCCAAAGAGAAAAACAATGTAATTAGGTGTAAAGTGTCTGAGGGGAGGCACAGGGTTGTATCCTCTGTGATGTAACCATAATCTGTATAGATATAGGTATAGGTATAGATGTATAGATATAACACTGTCAAACTTGAAATCATGTGGGACGTAAATCAATGATTCAGTTCAAACTGTGGCTGTGTTTGACCCTCCCACACAACAGCTCCCTGTGACTCTCGAACAACGTCATCCTGACGTCAGCAGCGCTGCTACCACCTGCTGCTGGACCATCATGCACTGCACTATCTGCTCGAGTGCCTTTTAACCAGCTGATATAAAATAATGTGTGATCCAATAACTCTGTTCACAACTAAAATCTTACCTTACTGCCAAGGACAAAGTCCGGTTTGCAGAACCGCTTGTAATATTCCCAGTTTGCACCTGACTGCGAGTCCAGGAATCTGGCAAATCTGTCTGGGCACTTGGAGACACAGAGCTGGAGAAACAAACAAACTGTCAACTCCTGACCTGTTTTAGGTCGTTTTTATTTGTTAGTGCGGTCTGTACGCCGACCTCAGTATGGCAGCAGATAGAGTCCTGTGAATACGCACATGCGCTTGCTTACCCTATACGTGGTGGTCTTTTCTTTCACCTGAAGCTAAATACACCGTGATGACTGTACAACTGTACTGTGATGACGGTGGCGGAGGAGAAATCACTTTTGGAATGAGAAAAAGACAGACCCAGGAGGAGATTGTCGCTGACATTAAATTGATCCAAAGAGCCTCATCAGACGAACATGTCAAACAGCAGCTCTGCAGCGCCCATTCATGAATATATACTTGACCGACAGTTTTTTTCCCCAATTCCAAACATGTTTACTGTTACAGCAGACTGCGTAGGTGGGCCCGAGGTTGGCTATGTTCACACCATGCTTGCCCTGCTCCAGAGTGAGAGTGGAGCAGCTCTGAGATCCCCTGTTTTAAGCATTATCGGAGTGGGCTTTTAATGTGGTCCAGAAAGTAACTGTTGTGTTCACCCGACCCAAGTGCACTGCTCTCAGAGCGAATGGTCTTTTACATCAACCTATCTAGTGACAGTGTGAAAACGACCTTACTCAAAGATGGACAAAAAGCTGTAAACAAAGAACTGCTTTGGCCGGGCTTGTACCTGAGTTGTAGGGCACTGGAGGTTAATTAGAACAGCAGGATTGGCACATTTCAAAATGTTGAAGTAGAATAATATTGTTTTGTTTCTGTGGAGACAAATGATGAAGAAGACAAAGAGCACAATCAAATTAGAACAGATTACTCTGCACCATTTTATCAGCAGACCTTCACACATGCATAGCTATAGCTTGCTATAATTAATCATTTGCTATCTGAACGTAGCCAATCTTTTGTGAAGTCCTAACTAGAAAGTTATCAAATTATCAAACATATAGTCATTACTCTGCTCCACAAAAATGTAACAAAAGCAAATGGCTTTCAACTCACGAATTGGGTGTCCCCTTCTGTCCACAGAACTGGCCCCTGCTGTCTGTTGGACAAACCACCTTTCTGGGGTCACCGAGGCTCCAGGCTGAAAAACAACAGACCTTACGAAATGATAGAGATATGGATATGTGTAACCTATGTTCATACCCCTAACTTTTCTGAGTATTTTTAGGGAGGACCATTGCACATGTACATGTACAGTAGTTACAAAGAGTATCATGTTGATGTTGGTCCAGCTCAAAGTTTTAATTTGTTTTCTGTATTATCTCTCTAGATAGGAGTAGCCATAGCCCCAAAATCCAATTTACTGGTTGCTTCTTGCGTTTCATTTATTTACTCAACCTGAACAACACTGTGTTAGAGCCCTTTAGCTTCCACTTAATAGGGGACGTGTGATAGAGAGGGCCAACAACAAAGACCATTCAAACAAAAGCAAGACCGGACACCTTGCAACAGAAATTGCATTTAAAAGTACATTTATATCAGAGTTGCAGAAGAGTAAGGCAACTTTCAAGAAAAAAATATTTTACCCTAGCCAAAAATTCTCTGCTATAACAAACTATAACTATGCTAAAGATACAAGGGAACCCAGCATGACCAGACAAATAGCTGGGTCTCTGACACACCCTAGTCATTTAGATTTTTTGTACATCCTGTATAATTGTTTCTTTTGTAAGTAACCTTGTAAAATAATTTTGCCTATAATTATGCGCCAAAATTACTGAAAATTTTGGTGCCAGAGATATCGGTCCCAATATATCAGTTTAGTTGATATACCATTTTGGTCCATTTGGTGACGATATACTCGCCAACGAACCTGTATGTTTTCAAAGCTGTTCTGAGGTTACTTTAATTGATAAATAACAGTTACAAACCATAATTGAACAATTATACGTGATATATACGTATAATTTATATGTTATATATATGTTATATTGTGTTTAAAGGAAATAAAAGCGTCTCTGCACTGGTATGAGCAGATATTGTGTACTTAAAGCCAAAGTCTCAAAATTGGTATTAGAACAGAAAATCCATCCATTGGTATGAACAATAAATATGAGTTGACCAGTGTGTCAGACTCACCCACTGTCCCCAAAGCGATGTATCCAATGATGACAATGATGAATATGAAACAACAGGCCACGTCCGTGCAGCTCCTGACAAAGGAAGGAGTGTTACTGGCAGACATTTCGTTTTTGTACAAGGCAGAGAGAGTGAGGAGGCCAAAACAACCTGTGTGCTTATTGGTCTATATTTTGTGGATAATCATGACTCTACTGTGTTGCATTTGAATTTCAGATCCTGTCAGATCCCAGCACTGGCTGCTAGGCATGACAAGCTGTCATCTCCACTGTGAGGTTTCAGAGGAGTGGTGTAGAGCACTGCTGACTTTCTAATGAGGCTCTGGATCCCCCTGGAGTGGAGTGTCCCACAGGCACACACAGACAGCATCAGTGAGGAGGCCTGTGCATGCTCAGCACAACCTCACTCTTGCCTCATGTCTCCAATAACAAGCTGCTTTTGCTTCACTTCTGCCCCAAGACAAGATGTACTCCGGCCCACTGAGGTCAACCTTTCTTTGGCCTATTCAGCTGGGCCCGCTAACACAAGGCTCACACAGACGCCCTCCTTTAACTTCACTCTGCAAATCAACGCAGACACTCCAGTTTTCTTTCAAGTCTTTCCGCTCTTTAGAAAATGAATGTGAAACGGAGGCCCAGTTTTGGACGTGACTGCGGATTGACTGGGTAGTGACTATAGTCCTTTCAATCAAGAACTGCACTATAAGGCAGAGATACACGACCTACAAATAAAATGTAAATAATACGCCAACACTAAACTTAGCTCCAATGGCAACTAATGAATTATATACAAACAAGTGTTTAAACTATGCGTGCTGAATAGCCTAAATGAACAGCTGGGTGATTCATGTTTGAATCACAAATTAACAGAGATTGTTTGCAAGTGCAGGTCTAATTAGGAGGCGACAACATTCATAAATGCAGCTTGGTGCAATCTGTGCTGAGAGCCTGTTCTAGGGACTGAAGTTATGAATTGTATCTGTAATATAAATTATTCAAAGTATAAATTTGAAATGCCTTGACTAGGCTTTTGTTTTGCTGTAAATATTCAAACAGCAGCCAAAATGGAGACATGAAAAGGAATATTCTTTATAAATGAAAGATAGTGTAGCGGCTTGTGGTACTTAATGTATCATTACCACATTGAAAATATATTATTTGCTCAATATTGCAAACAAAAATGTAAAAAGAGTCTTAATCAAACAAATAACTTTAACGGTGGTTGTGTTTTAGTGACAGTGGATGTGCACTAAGCAGACGCTGAACATTATTAACAAAGACACATGGGAGTACCATTTCATTTCATTCAAATGAACAAAGGGAAGATCATCTTTGTTACCATGGCAATGGTTGCATTCCATATCTATGCAGCCCTCAGCTGGTTTGGGGATAACTTAACACTGGCACAGAGGTATGCAGCCAAGAGTTTGAGCCTAATGTGACTGTTAGAGGTTTCCACACTGCTTTAAATAGAGCTGACTGTTATTAAGTCATTGTGCAAGCGCAGCAGCACTGTGCTAATACAAAGTCACCTTTGAAGTATCAGGTCCAACAGAGCTGACACAGTCAAGAAGGCTTTACTGTCTCAGATATATGGCTTGCACATGGGCACAAGGTCAGTAGTAGTCAAACATATATTATTTTGGCTCCTTAGAAATCTGTGAGTTCAGACACCACAGAACAGCTCTGCTCTGACAGGCAGAGCATCCGAAACGGAAGGCTCTGTCAGCTCAATGAGAAGCTTTTATCTCCTTGTCAGACACAGGGCACATGTGCCACAGCACCGCTCCCCTGTGTACAGTGGCTCAGGTGGTAGAGCGCAAGACACCATTTTCATTGTTATAAAAAAAAGTTACCTTGAGCAGCAAGATAAATTCTTGCAATATTTGTGAGTTCACAAACTCATAAAAATTCATCTTTAACGCTCCCTCTGCTGTGTATCCAGCAGTGGATCAAATAGATTGGACCAATCACATGGCAACATTGTGCTTTGGGCAGAGGTACAAATCAATCAGGCCTCTTATATGTTTATTTAAAAAAAACAATTCTAATAGATTATTTTTTCAGATCAAAGTTTAGTTAAGTCTGACAGTTTCACTGAAAATGTTAAAACTGCCAGAAGATCAAACAAACCTCATTGGATGAATAAAAACAATATTCTAATTGTGTTTCAGGCAGAATAATTCAGTCTGGTGCTGCTACATAGAGGTTTAAGTTCATCGAGTGCCAGGGGAGAGGGGTTGCAATGCAGTATATCCAGGGTATGAATTTCTTTTACAGAATATTAAATATGGTGACCACGTCAGAATGACTTTTATCTTCTCTACTGTTGTAGAAAGACAAAGCAACCGGCCTCTGGAAAAATTTTCTCCTTTAAAAAGGAGAAAAGCTTTGGAAGTTATCGAGTAGCTGTCTTCACTTGTGAAGAAAATCAACAGGTAAAACATCACATTCCTCTGATTGGTTATCGCTTTTTCTTCTTAATCCCACCTTCAAATCACATTTAGACAAAGCAGTACTGGAATGAACACAGAAAGCTCTTTTGATTGAGCTTGTGTGCAGGTTGATCACTACTACAGTTGGTTTACTGAGGTCACACTGCACAGTAACCACCACACACGACAGTTATTTCACCAGAGCATCGTCACGGACGTAGAGCTGAAACAAGATGAGCCAAGCGCCTGTCCTCTCCCTCCTCATTAAGACAGAGCCTCAGAGCCTCAGATACATCAAAGCTGCTCTGGTGCCTTCAGCTGCAGCAGTGAAATGGGCTCAATGTGCACCCAGCTTCCACAGCACAACTCTTATAAGAACATAAAAGAAATAGGACCCCATATAACCTCAGACAGGGACTATAGAGGAGGCATATAATATTTTGCTTTGAATTGTTAATTGCTATGGCAACGATCCTAACTCTTCATCATTCTGAAACCCATGGATATCCCACTCCATCAGTTGCCGTCTTACTGTGTGGCTGATTATGAAACAGTGGCCTCCTTCACTGTTACATCTCCAGTATGTGGGGAGAGATTGTGTCTGGGTAATAATGTGTGTCATTGGGCTAACAGCAGCTCCAGTCTGACTTATGGACATTGATCTGTGTCTGAGCACAGAGAGCTGCCAGCACTGAGCCTTAGTCTTTATTAACACAGAATGACAAATGATCAATCTGTCAGTACTGACTCTGTGGGCTGTGCATGGGGTCAAACTGTTATCTAGAATAAATTTTAGAGTAGAGTAAAGAGAGCAAATCAGAGGAAAATTTACCAAATATACCAAAAATATTGTATGCTATTGTATGTATTGTAAGTAAATTGTATACAATTTCTAAGAAACAAATGTATTAAGTTATTAGGGGTTTTCAATTAATGATTCAAATTTTAAAAACTTTTGACTAGCACTTGTTGCTGAAGTTCACATATTACATATTTGTGTTGGTTTAAGTCTCTGCATTGGTTTAAATTGGCAGAGAGGATGTGAGGATACTCAATATTGGTATGTGGACTGAAAAAAATAAATAAAGCAATAACTAACAATGTTACATAATACATGTATGTAATACCTGTTGTGGATTGGCCCTCTGAAGTTAGGGTCATACTTGCGCGGTTCACCTGCAAGAAAAAAGTCAACAATTAGAAAACAGCTCAGAATAAAACATTTTTCAAAATTTGCTTAAGGTTCACTTTATGTTTGAACACAATGACTCTATGTTTGAATCATTTACACTTTCTGCTCCAGTCCCAGTGTGGTGCACTTACCTGCTGTGACACTAGAGGGCAAGATGAACTAAAATAGGCCAATTCACAGCACATGCTCTGCAGGATTAGGATAAAGACAAATGATCTCACCCAGGTATAAAAAAAAAGTGTAAAAATATAATAAGTCACGTGAACAGGTCTTGAGACAACAGCTTATCAAACTCACTTTAAGGCTTTCTGATTGGCCAAATAATATTGAAGTATGACTGGACCATTTAGCCCACTCCATCTGGCTGTACTTGAAGGGGGATGAGGACCATGAATTCGCATAAATCCTGGGCGGTCTCTTCCATGTCTGAGTGGTCCCTGCCTAATTTGGATCTATGACGCGCTTGTACATAGTCCTATTAATCATCGCAGAGGGGAAGAAATTTCTGGACAGACTTTGGGGCAGCGTGAGTAAGTCCAAGTCCCATCTGCCCATTTCCAACCATACAGTCGCCTTTGAAAACTGTGACTACACCTCACTATTTGCATGCAAATCTGGAGGGCCCGTTCTACCACTCATTTAAAATTTGATGACCCCTAAATTTAACAGGCGAGAAGTGATGTTTATTTTTATCAGCACAGTCATACAAAGGCTTTATAGCATTTTCTGTCTGAACCTGTTGAAGCAGCACATGTTTGAAGGATGGTAAAGCCGAGGAGTGACGGAGCAGTTCTCAGCAGTCCATGAGGTGCATAAAGCTGCAGACTCAGGCAGACACACTCGACTGGAGCACACGGTGTCTGCTTATATACAAGGAAATACATACAGTATCTGTATCTGTACAGTAGCTCATAGGATCACAGTTTTTAGTCAGGGGCACAATGTCACTACCTACGCATGTATGTATATGTGTGTGTGTATACACACGTATATACAGAACAGAGTTCAAGCTGAATTAAGCTTATTACACTGGGGCCTGTCTGAAGACACTCCACTGACTGTGCTAGAGTCATTCATCACAGAGAGCATAGTGCATAGCAATATGTACACACAGGAAGATGACTTACATTATTTACATGCAGCTTATTGTTCAAAGCATAAGTGACAAAAACATGTTTGTGCATATGGCAGGTAAGAGCTGTGAAACTCCTACTGAGATCAGGGAGGGCCAGTGAGGCAACAGCTTGCAGAGTGTTAGTGCTTTCCTACAAAGGACAATGTCTACTATCAATACTACTACAGTATCTGAAGCTATTGCACCATAACAAAATCAACAAATACAATTATTTTTCCAGTCTATAATGAAGTTTAAAATGTCTATTGTATGGATATTTTCTAAAGGTGATAGTCTGTTAAATTAATGTAGAAGAATAATATACATCAGAGGAGAGCTTAGTCTGCTTGTTTGCCAGAACAGGAGACCAGGCTGTGAGCTGTGTGTGCTGTGGGCTTTAGTTAGCGTTAGCCTGGAGAATGGTGATTTGTTGTTAGCGTTAGCGCTTGGAGAATGGTGATTTGTTGACACATTTGGAAAAAGCCCAGAGGCAAGCTGTGCAGGGCTGTGGAGTACAGTTGGTATTGACTCTGTGTTAGATAATGCCTGTTGTGGTCATGACAATACACACCGTGGTTATCAGAGCATCTGAGGAATTACAGGAGGATAAAAGGCTCTAATGTGCGACAAGTCACAACCATGGCAACACCATGTATGGATCATTTACCGTGTTAAAGAGCTAACATCGCAGACTCTGACAGAGACAGAGACTTCACTTATAAGTGAGTACAAGGAAGAATGAAACATTTGGTCTTACTCATGAAAAGAGTCTTACAGAAAAATAACTGAATGTGAGGTGAAATGCAACAGTCCTGAGTAGTGTGAGCTGACAGTCTATGGCTGTCACATGGCTCACCTATATTCAGACTCACATATTCCACACTCTGTGTACACACTGCACACTGGCTCCACTGTCCAGGGGTGCCTCTGCCCCACACTGGCCTCTTTATAGGGCCACAGTCTGCTGCACAGCTCTTGCACCTCAGGTACTCTGGGCTTTCTCTCTGCTTATTAATAGAACTGCAGCTAAAGCAGTTTGCACGATTATTGTCAGATCATTTGAAATCATGTTATTTCCATGGTGACAGTTGTCAAAAAAAGGGGCCATTTTAGAAGCAAAAGAGGTCACTGCCTTTCCCCTCCTCATCCTTTCAGACAATCACCGGTTTTGTTGAGTTGCACTGAAGAAGGTGTGCAACCCATCAACAGGGTCTGCTCCTTTGTGCAAAGAGGGATAGTCTATAGGTTGAGTAGCTCTAGATACAGCTCAGCTGGAGTGTATCTGGAGTGTAACAGTCAAAATCAGACTTCATCAAGGTGACGTGAGGATCCCATGCCCTCTTGGGCCCTGTGCTCACTGTCCAGCCCCTTGGAGCTTTGCATATGCCACAGAAACAGTAGAATAGACAGCTCCTTCGCTGGGCCCTGCGCTTATAACAGATGGGAGCAGGTTAATGTGTGATGTGTGAGGGACTGGAGAGGCCTGGGGAATATGCAACTGCCTATTGAGCATCATTATCTGGTGAGCTCTGAAGTGTTCCTTTAATCCTCTTGAATGGTTTAATATATTAATCATAGTCAATTTGATTATTACCACAGGCCACAGTGTCTCTTAGATCTCCCTATTTATTTCCTTGTCAGATATCTTGTATTGTCATCGAAACATCTCAGCTGCCTTGCACTAGTTTTGGTTCTGGAAAATGGTACCACACTTAAAACAGTGGTCTTCTGTACAACACTTAAGTTCTCTGGGATTTCTGGAAGTATTAACATGCCTGTCTCACTTGGTGCTCTCTGAACAGAAATGACTTGTTTTTGAAGAGAAGAAAAGTAAAGAGTGCTCTCCTGTCTCAGTCAGTGGAGTGAGAGGCGAGTTGGGAGTTGCAGTTGAGAGGAGGGGGGCTATGACAGACCCCTGCTGCTCAGGGCCCTCAGTGCAGTTTTGTGCAAGGGCTTTGTGACCTAGGTTACTTGTGCGGCTGCCTGTAGGCAAGTCTGACATCGGCTACACTCCTGAGAAAAACTAGAGAAGACAATACATCTGACAATAGGGCTGGGCGATATAACAATAAAAATCTACTCGCGATCCCATCAATGTCATGCTATTTTGGTGACAATGATATCTATTTTCCCCACCCACTCACCCTATTGGTCAACTATCTTGTGTGAATGGCAGGTTCGATTAACCAATCAAAGTGAAGTATGAAGTCTTACAACAACATGACTTATTTACCTTAAAGCCACTTAAAGTCGTAAAAGTTACAGCTGTCCAATTTTGTAAAATATCTAATTGTGAATGTTCTGACAAGCATATGCATTTCACAAAGTTCAGAATGCTTGTAAAAGCCTGAACTACAGGGTTAGCCATTAATTAGATCATGAATAATTGCAGTCTTTGTGATTTTCAATTGTGACCATTGAAATTGTAATTTAAATCCCATTGTAATTAATCTTGGAGTCCTAATGAAGATACTAAGTCTACATGAATCCTGATGTATGTTCTGGTTCAAATTGTGATTTTTAATTTTTTTTTCCTACAAACCTCAAATACAGAACTATCTGATACTACACACTGATACTGAGGTGAGAAGAAATTACTGTAAACCTCTACAGCTAGGAGGAGAGTTACAAAAGCAAGAGCTGAATCATAGACAACAAAGAGCACATAGGTCTCCATACTGCGTCTGTCCAACTTCTGTAACTAAGAATAGCAAAATCTTCACTCTCCATCCCAAGGACTAAAACAAGACATCACTAATGAGTAGTAAAGAAGGACCACCATCCATCAGTAAATATCTCTAAAGACCATGATGAAAAGGCCAACTTAACAGGTAGCCCTAAATAGTTACAAAGAATATGAATATTAAGGAACCTCACAGTAAATCAGCAGAAGGACACTTAGATGGTGCCAACATCGGTATTGCCCCAATATTTAGCCAATATTGTTTATAAAAAAGTGTCTGTGTATGTTTGCACAAATACACTTTTTTCCCATGAGGGTGAAGTTAATTTCTGAACTTTATTACAACTGAACATCAACATTTGGGCCTTGCTGTAGAGTAGACAAAAGCTTGATATTCTTATTTGAGAATATAAATTATCAGCCACAACAGCAAGACAAATATCAGATACTGGTATCAGCTGGAACATTCCCTACAATGAATCGTTGGTCACTTCTGACCACCTCAACTATAAAATAAATCATCATAAAGGCCAGTATTGTTACTTTTATTCTGGGGATCAAACTGAGCCATAACCTCCACTGGCTGCTCTTTCACATGCCTTTGTTTTGGCTAAAATATGAAAAATGCTGCGTTTAGCGAAGCTGCCCATGCGAGAAATTTGTTAATTAACAATGTGCGACTTGACGCTTTGAGCTGAATGGAAGTCATATGTAAATTGTTAGTTATAAACCTGCAATACAATGATTTCCACTTTTTTCTTTTCCAATGAACTTTTGAAGCAGTATATAGTCCCACTGAAAACTGGATAGGTAGAGTTACATAATCAGCTGAGCTAAAAGACGGAATCTGAATGTAGGCCAAGTCTGGCACTGATGGATGACTAAGTGCAAATTAGAGCAGCACGATATGACTTTTTTAATAAGATGTGCATTACCTTATCTCAACCTTTTTGCTAGTTTCAAATTAGCTTCCCAAATGGCCTTTACTGCCCTATAGTTTTGACCATTCACCAAAGCTGGTACTAGTCTAAGCTTTGGCCCTCTGTAAAGACACAACCCAAGTCTCAGAACTGTAGGAAATTCTGTTTTCTATTTACACTGAAACAAATTACTAACCTCAGCTTCCTTTTGTTGTCATTACCATTTTGGCAATCAACTATTTCCAAGCTTAATGTGCTCTATATGCTATCGCTACTGTCCTGTTATATATAATTATATACATATACATATAATTCTTAGTAATAAAGTACATAAATGCATTAATTCATAAATACATGTATAGCACTATTTCAGGCTCAAGGAAGTTTTACCATCGGCCCCTCCAACCATCACTCAATCACCAAATTCATACATAGACAAGGTGTCTTGCTCAAGGACACAATAAAAATGTATGCACTGGTTGGAGCTGGGAGCCCACATTGCCACTGCTGCCTCGTCATTGCTTCCTTTGGTCACTTCCAGGCTATGATGCTAAGGGGTTTTTAATAAGCACATTTGACCACATTACTGTGCTTGTGCTGAAGTAAGTATTTGTCTCTTTCTTGTTCAGCGGTGTGGGCTAAACACCAAATTAGTCTTGTGCAAAGCTAGCTGCCAGAGCTAAAGCACCAGGGGCCGACTCACGTATAGTAGCTGACCTAAACACCGGGAGGCCCAATATATTCATCCCATGCTCCAGTGGAGAATGCATAGAAAAATAAGTTTTTAATTAAATGATCTCATTATGTAACTCTTGGTAGAGTTGATGCAACAGAGCATTTTAGCCGTAAGATCTTTCCAAGGCTGTCTCACACTGCTTAATATGCAAGTTTATAATGTATTCCGTACAAGCTTCAATATCTAATTATTTATCGGATAATAACAGTTTTAATTCATGATAAAAGCCACTCCACCAGCCAAAGTATTTTCAATCACAATTTGCTATCAATGCAAAATTATAACAGCATATGTTTAACTATATTGTGATGATTCTTATTCTTAAATTTCTATCCTGTGGTTGTGGCATCTGTTCACTAAGAGAATTTCCCTTCGGGGATCAATAAAAGTGATTCTGATTCTGATTCTGATTCTGATATAATTTAGTTGAATACATTTTAACAGGAACAGGAAAACAATCATTTCAAATTATCAGATCATCAATAATGTTGGTCTCTTGCCTAAAGTTCCAGATTGAACATTAAACAAGCTTTGGGATATGTCTCTGAAGGCTCTGGTGAGGGGGTTTTCTCCAGCTGACAGGCGGCACTGGTGATTGGCAGAGCACTGGAGTCATGAGATCTCAAGAGCGTAAGGGTCAGCAACATGAAAAACATTCTAGACAGTGAAAAAGAATGAGAGGACAACTTACCAACTAGACACATGATAATGAACTATATCAACAATAAAATTTGATGGTGTGTTGTTTTGGAGATCTATATACATTGAATATTGTGTTAATCGTAAATTAAAACAAATGCTGCAAATAGATCTGATTAAATTAAAAGAAAATATACTGTCCATTCACATTTGGAATACTTAAACCTGAACTGAGATATTTATTATTACAGTTTATGACATTTCTGATGGATTGTAAAAATACCATCTTAAACTTGACAGTATCGCCCACATTTTATCAACAGCACCAACATCAAGTGCACTGTTCTCTGTACTCCCTAAAACTGCCAATTGCATGTTCAATACATTTCTTTCCATTTAGTTTACATAATGCCTTCATGGGGGAATGCTCCATCACACAGGCCCCAGACAGGGCTTGAATTGAGTCTGCTGTTTGTGCGGCTTCTGCAGCAGATAAAGGATTATATTGTCTGGATAAACAACAAAATAACTAAAGCAAGCTAATGGAAAAAAAGTGTCCACAAATTAAAAACAACCAAGTGACTAGGGTTGAGCAAAACCACTCAGAGACAATAAATATTTTGTAATTAAAGATTGGAGGACAGTGATTTAACCTTCATGAACCTACAGCCATCCCCTTCATTGTAAGCAAAAATGGAGGTGTAAGTGTCAGAATTTACTGATTGATTCAAACTCAGATCAAAGGCTGATTTCTAATATATCCTTTTTAAATTACACAGAACACATTTATACCCTAATACGAATTAATGTGACAAATGAAACAGTTCTTATCCGGGCCACTTGTACAGCTGCCTTATTGTCTTCCAGAGTGGGCACTGATGCCAGGCAAGTAGCGAAACAAAACACAGGGAACATGCCACGATTTTACAGCACCAATCATGATTAGTAGTTAAATTATAAATATTGACAATACTTGTAGGAAATAAACTAAATATAGCTACATTTTTGAAAGCGCTTAGTGGGCTTTTTGGTACATCAATGTAATTCACCGTTTATAAACGTTACTCACGACCGTTAGCTGCTGACAATGGAACATTAGCTTAAAATGAGCAAAAAGCTACGATTAACATTCACGTTCATCCCGGGAATTAATGAAAATAAACGTTTTGGGGTCAGAGCATCGTTGTGTCCTGTTGTCATCCCGTTATCTCGGCACAGGGGGGAAAATATCCTGACGTTTTCAACAAAGACGATGGCACACACTCACCATAATCGGACGCGGGGGTGTCCGTCTTTCTAGCCATGGCACGTAAAGAGAGAAACGCAGCTCCGTCGTCTACGTTTTAGGGACAGCATATGCGAGGAAAATACTGAAATAAACAGGGAAAATGAAAGGATTCGCTGTTTGCTGTGTTTCTGAGGATGCTTTGGCCACCACGCAGCCGAGCGTCAGTCGTGTTTACAGCGCGACGTCATTAATTATTCAGAAAGGGTCTTAAAGGCGCCCGGACCACCACGCGACCACCGCTGCCAGCCTGGCTCTTTGTTTGGGCTTGATAAGGCAAATCCAAAGCGTTTTTTAGTCAGTATTTACGAGGTGTCATGTAAACGATTCTGCTCAGTACTCCGTTGGGTCAGGTGAGCTGTCCCACAAAGCTGTTTTTGTCGCGATAAATCGTTGCAAAGTTGCAATTTTTGATAAATTCAACAATAGCCCAAACCCGTCTCTCCTGATACTTGCGAAACACTGACCCCACGTGGCCTTATTGTGGACTTGCATCTTCTGGTATTTTTGTGTGATTTTGTTGTGCCTATGCAACTTTTAGCCGCAAAATAGACTAAAATAAAAGCTTTTTGCACTAAAACATTGAAAAACAACTAAAACAACAAAACTTTGAGTGGGCTTACACAAACCTGACTCTTATTTAGCCTGGAGGGGGGCCTCATCCTGCTTGTTTCCATTGAATGTTTATGTTTTGGTTTTTTTTCCATGTTGTTGTTTTGTTTATGATTTTTCATAGTATGGCATAAAACAAAACTATATCCATGGAGAATGTTCCCATAAAATCACCCAGATGGGTGCCACACCCTGAAAGTTACATTCTGTACCCCTAAATTGTGCTTCATTAATGTCGTTGGGTATATTGGAAATATAGATTTGTCTAGTATTACATGAAAATTATAAAACTATTAGGCAGACGTTGATTCCCTCCCAGCTGTAAGTTACAGGAACAGATAGTGGCAACAAATAAATATCATGATGAGGTATTTTCAACCAAATATTATTAGTATTTAAAGAAGTGAAGTCATCGTATACAGTTCTAGACAACAGCAGAGTAATAAGTAGGCAAATTGTCCTGCAGGATGCAAGACATTGATTCATACTGCACATTTGCTTGGTTGCTTACTTTGTACTGCAGCTGATGATATGGATAAGAAAAGGATGATAAATCTCCTGAAATAAATGGAAAAGACAAGATTGCAGCAATAAAATACTATCAAGTTAGAACTTTGTTATGTGTTTGATAGCCCATGTGATTGACAAAGCCCAGAGTCACTAACTCTTGAATCAGAGGACAAATATAATGAGTAAAACAAACAGCCTGCTCCAGGCACTGCAGACAGGTGCAAGCAAAATGATAATTTCACACTTGCAGCATTTGGCTGTGCATCAGCAGGCAACAGTCTGGCGCTTCATTGAAAAACAGGTTCAAGTTAATTAACAAAGGTTTTGTTCCACAGACAGGGGCCGTGCCTGTGTGTGAGGTGTATTTTCAGACCCAGGGGTCATCTCTATTTAGATGCACAGACTGCTATTTAACTAATCCACTGAATAAGCCTACATGACAACAAGGTGCATTATTATGAACAATTTTCTAGGCTACACACAGAAGCTATGAAATATTTAGCCACAATGTGGGACGCAAAACATGACAAAGTGATGTTTGTAAATGCTTGGTTGTAAGGATAAATTTGCATTCACATTCTGTGGTTTGATTATGTCATTATTTTAGATGGAGGGCAACTCTAAGGGAGATTCACTGTTTTTGAAACTGAAAATCCTCAAATATTGAACAAGATTATTATTTGTTAGAGATTAGGACCACAAATTTGCCATATCAGACTTATGACTCAAAGTTCATTCATTGGACAAGAGTCACTTTGTGTTTGAGAAATGCCACCACTTTAAGCAATTTTGAATAATTTTGCTTCTGTTTGTGACTGTTTTTGTTTAAGCCCAGTACTTAACATTAACCATGACAAAACATTTTGCATTTGCATTTTGGCAGTTAAAAGGCTTATTCTACTGATTATTATTATTTATTTATTTTTTTTTTAAATTAATTAAACAACTGAATCCAACCTATGAACAATCGATTTTATACTTGGAATTCTGTCTGATTTTCTACAGCCTGTGTGCCACCCAGCTTACCTCTGAGCCTTGGTTCTGCCAGCACCTGCCGCTCCAGTTACTCACCTCTGTTTCTCGGTCAGACTCCCTCCAGCAAAATTGTTAAACTTTAATCTGCCTCAGTCTGCTTTTGGGTCCAACTCAGCACTGAAGTTGCAATGACAAATTATTAATAAATGTTTCTTGCTACTAAAGGGGAAATATGTTAAGTGTGTTTTTTGGTGGAGGGTCCAAACCTTCTATTCTCCATGGAAATGTATTAGTTTGTTTGTCTTTATTTATACAGGGAGACCCAATGAGAGCACTTGGACTCTTTTTCATGGGTGCCCTGTTCAAAGTACAGAAAAAATACTAACAAAAAACAAACAAAACAAATAAGTACAAAAATCCATTTAAAACATTAAAACAGGTGCTGGTGTGAGTATAAATATTTGTTTCCAGATTATTAAATTGCATTTGTAGCATCAAAGTATCCAATTTTGCTTGTCCTTGAAATATATCCAGTTTTTGTGAAGCCCTTTTTCCCATCTCAGTTCTGGTGCGGCTAGTCCTCAGACTTATACAATCATGTGATCTTTGTCGTAAATGTCTCTTTATCAATGATTAACAGGCAAGTGAGATATTCTGACAGTCTATGAAGTACTTCCCTATAAATACATTTCATACAGTGCTGTTCTCTTCTAACCGATAGAGATGGCCAACCTACTTTATCAGCTGTAATGAAATGAAGGGTTGAGTGAAAGAGTGTATCTAAAGATTTCAAAGCAGAGGCTGATGTACAGTATATTATGTCTCATAATCCAGTACTTTTCTGTAATTGAATGGGATGCAATATTTGTTTCTGTAATAAAATTATAATTTTGATTTTAAACTGTTACATAAATCTGAGATTTTTTTTAAAGGATACGTTTTAGTCAAGCCAAACCCCAAGCTATTTATAAGTTTTGGCTCTTTAAATCAATGTACCATTTAGTGTATACAAATTTCATATTATTTTAAATTTTTTTTTTTTAGAAATAAAAATCATATATTTAGCTTTATTTTCAATGATACTTTAAGATTTATGAGGGAATTTTGTATTCTTGCTGCAGTTTTAAAAGCACTTGATCAGCAGAGGAAGCACTTTCAGACACAACAGCATGTAGGTGGCTTTCTCTTAAATTGCAAACAATGGAATTAATAAATAATTGAGCCTTGGGGCACTCCTAAAGTTTAAAAAAAATTATTTAAATCCTTCGCCTACTACTGTCTGGGATCCTAGATCCTCTTTGAAAGTTCATTTTGGAACCAATCATATGTAGCATTGTCAAATCAAATGTGCTTCAGATGCTTCTTTGTCATCAAGGGCTTTGAAAATGTTATTTAAAACTGTTGTGGTTGCAGTGACAGTACTATGCCCAGTACTATTTATTTAAGTAAATTGTAACTTGATTTTTGACTAACTTTTCTAAAACTTTTGCAAGACAATGTAATTTACATTTGGCTGGAAATTATTTACATTTTTAGTTGTCCCACATTTATGCAAAGCCAAAACATGTGCCGTTTTTATAATTCTGGTATAATAAATAATAATAAATAATAAATGTATAAATATGTAATAGAGGTTGAATTAAATATGGGGCAGCTAGTAGTAACAGTGTCAAAGTCCACTGTCTCCTGGCTGCTGTTTTCAACGTACCTTTACAAAAGTTGACGTTGTTTTACACTTGAGATAAACTCAAACACTTTTCATAACCTTAATCATTACAGACTTGTGCCTAATCTTAACCAGGCACAGGGTCTATGCCACATGCAGAGACTACATAATATCTATTTTATTCATATTCACGTAATTGTAGCCTCCATGTTGACAGTTAAATATGAGTTGTGTTTTTGACAGCATGTTTTAATCTTCTAATTTCCCCATGAAAACAGAGTGGAGCCAAAACAACATAATGTTCATTTCAAATTAGGAAATATTTAGATATATTGGGAATGAAATATGCACTCCTTGAAATACCAATATAAGTGCAAATAATTAAAAGCTTTAAGGACATTTAATAGCCAACTAAGGCAAGAACTTATATAAAGTGTATTTAAGTTGCTTATAAAGAGTAAAAGTGAAAAAGGGACATGTGGGTGGAGGTGCATCCTGGTGGAGGTCTGCAGGGTAGAGTCCTCTGGGTGGAGGTCTGCAGCCAGGCTTTTGTGTGTGGAATATAGGGAATATCTCTCTAACCCAGTGACGTGCAGTCAGTTGAGGCAGGTGAGGCAGTGCCTCACCTGTCATCACAGAGAAAAAATAAATGAAATAGTTATATTTATCCAATGATTTGTACTATAAAGTTATTTTGTATTTAACTTTGCAATTGTATTCTTTTTTTTTTTACTCAAAATCGCTGAATTTTTCTGTTTACAGTTGAAAACCTGAGAAAAGACGCACAGTGAGGCATGGCTCACCGCGCTCTGACTGTGCTGTAGCGAAGCTGCTGCTTTAACCCTTTAAGGGCTGAGCACATTACAGCGGCTGTGAATAGGCACCAGGTGAGGCGTGCTTCACCAGTCACCCTGCGTCAAGTTAGGAGGCGCTCGTGAGCCCAGGGATTCTTGCGCCTCCCGCAGAATAGGGGCCGCAAACTACAATTTAGAGTTAGCAAGTCAACTTTAGCAATTCACCTTTTTCTTCGTGTCTGGCCCTTAAATGGAGGAAGATTACATCTGAAAGAAAACAATTTTCTAAACTGGACTTTCAGTTGAAGCATGAGGTTATAATTAAAGACCAACGCTAAAGGAGCTAATGGTTTGATCCTGACACAGGATGAAAGACTTGCTCACACAGAGATGTACAAAATGGTAAGAAATTTAATTACTTCAATCCACTGAAAATCGGGGAACCAGAATAAGGATAAAAAACAATACAAAATCAGCTTGTTTTTTCTTTCATACTATTAGGTTCGGTGAGTCAGTCTCAGGGGTTCAGCGGAGGTCAAGACACGCACCCGGCTCATATGATTCGTGATGAGACGCTTGTCCATCACTGGCTGCAGGTTCACGCTGCTTGGCCAGTCTGTGCTGCAGAGAATTTAGTGACTCAGTTTCAACTTGTGACTGTCGTGATGGTTTGTCGTGTGATTTCTTTTTTAACTCTATAGTGTCAGATTCTGTCACCGCCAATAGACTCGCGGACTGCGAGCGTCTCCAGACGCCGTGTCCCAGTTCGACAAATGCACCTTCCATGTGCCTGTCGAAGTACTTAAATGCGCCGTTCGAACAGCGCATTTAAAAAAAAGACATGAGGGTGGCACAAGGTGAAGCCGCATTTCTGAACTCGTCTCAAAGACAACAGTAGAAGTCACACTGACACCTGGTTTATATGTTTGTAAATCTGATTGTGAGAACATCAGTGCCTCACCAGCCATGAACCTCACCGCACGTCACTGCTCTAACCTGATGATTGCCTGTATGTGTGTGTAATTTCCCAGTGTTCTGAACCCTTGTTGAACCTTGTTGCTGTGTGGATGGGGGTGTTTAGGACCATGAGGAGCGTGCAGAGACGTGAGGAGGACGTCCCTGTAGGAGCGGAGCATGTGTGAGGGCGATAGTAGAGCAGCGATCTGTCTGTGCAAAAAGATGCTCGCCGCGCGCTCCTCGGCTCATCTCGTACCAATGATCCTCAACAGACCAAAGTGTAAACCCACTCAGTCCCCTAAGGCCCCTGTGGCATGAACGAAAACGAAGAGGATCAACGATGCGGATAAAAGTGGTAATGCAGCCTAATTATGTCGATAGCCTGTTATTAATCAATCGTGGAGCGCTTGGGGAATGCGTCTTGTTTTGTGACCCCATTGTTAAATTCGTGCTGTTTTATCTTTGGGTAACACCTTTGCATGAACTGGGGTTGACCAAATGCTATTTTTGTGTTGTTGTTTTATATGAGTGGCACATCTGACGTTTCATATGCAGTCTGGCATGAGGAAGCGCAGCTGTGAATATTCTTTTTTAAACCAATAATTACAGCATCTCTCTCTCGGCCTTCCAACCCAAATGACCTAAATGCACACTGACTTTATAACCGTACTACATTTTGATCATATGCTGTTTTATTGCTCCGCAGTGCCGGGGAGTGAGTGGCATCCTCGCCGTTACCATGGTGACTAGCTTGATGTTGGTCTATAAAGGTATTCACAGTGACAGACCGCCCATGCCACCTTCATCAGGGGCCACATCTACCCACAGTTCACCCCGGATCCCTGCAGAAAAGCCCCCGGTGGCAGTGCTTCAAGGATACACAGCTATCATGGACCGAAAGGTATGTTTTAAGACCCATGACAAATCTGGTTGTAAAAATTTTTTCTATATATCAAATTATACCAAACAACATGACAAGATTTCTCTCTATTGTCTAATAATCTCTAATCTCGGGTGGGTCCGGGGGTGGGCCATATTGAGCACATGATAAACACAGAACAGTTTCCACAAGAGCACATGCAAACTCTAGACGGTTACTGGTTACTTTACATCTCCAGTTTCCATTAGGCTGCAGGTTATTTAGTTTTCTAGACTTGGTCAAATAGCTCATAGCAAATATGTGGTTGATATGGAAGTATATAGCAAAATGAAAAACAAATTTAAAAAAATATACCACTATAAGGAAACATATAACATAAAAAGGAAAATATGTATTAGAGGTTAGGTTTGAAGAGAATATCTTTTTCCTCTTGAAGTCCTCTTCAACAGACTCAGGGTTGCTGGGAAATGTTTTTTGCCTCTATCTCTCTTTGAGGATTGGTGGATTAGTCAATCAGTGCAAATTTTACAACATTCTTTCCACTATGAGATTCCTAATGTTTCGACTGGTTTTGACCAGTCTTGGCTATAGTTTATTGGCCTACATGTTATTTTGTTTTCCAGATTTGTCGAAATTCACATTCATATTCATATATACACACACACACACACACACACACACACACACACACACACATATATATATATATATATATATATATATATATATATATATATATATACATACATATATATACATATTTTGGGCTGTTTGAAAAGGAACAGTTTGAATTTGTGTTCTGGTATATAAGATTATCAAACATAGAAAAAGATTAAGTTAAAATCTGTCAACTGGACAAATCGTTGAAGGAGTGAAGACGTTTCTCTGTTCATCCAAGCCGCTTCTTCAGTTCTGATCAGATTGCTGGTGACCACTGCCTTATATCTTTCTGCAGGGAGGGGCTAACTAAACTGAAACTGTAAACATCTATTGTCTCTAGTTTCAGCTGAAACAATCCTATTCAGCCCTTAATGACCCTATTGTTTTCATTGTTTTAGGTCTGAGGATGGAGTTATAGATGGCGGAGAGATTATGTCTCAGGCCCCAATTCCTGTTTAAGGAAGGATTCTTTTTCCTAACAAAAAAGCTTCTTTAACTCCCCTCTCAAACCATTTCTTTTCTCTGGCTAAGATTTGAACTTCACTACCTTCAAAGGAGTGGTTAGTGGCTTTGAGATGTAGATGCACGGTGGACTGGGGTCCAGAGGAGCTTTCACGTCAGTGTTGGTACATCCTCTTATGGAGTGGCTGTTTAGTTTCTCCAATGTAAAGCTCACTGCACTCTTCACTACACTGAATGGAGTAGACTGCATTACTTTGTTTGTGGCTCGGAGTTTTGTCCTTTGGGTGAACCAGTTTTTGTCTTAACGTGTTTGTAGGTTTGAAAAAGACAGAAATCTCATACTGTCAGAAAATCCTCTGAAGTTTTTCAGACACACCTGCTGTGTAAGGAATGGTAACCCCCTCCTTCTAGATTCAGATTCCCTGTTGTCTGTTTTAGCTCTCTTAGACCTATTGAAGGCCCATTTTGGATATCCACAAGCAGAGAGGGCTTTCTCCATGTATTGCTCCTCCTTCACTTTTCCCTCTGTGTTTGTGGGCACCACTTGAGCTCTGTGTTGTAGTGTACGGATAACTCTGAGTTTGTGCTGCAGTGGATGGTGTGAATCAGACAGCAGGTATTGGTCCGTGTTTGTGGGCTTCCTGAAGACTTCTATGTGGAGTCCTCGGTCTTCTCCTATTGTTACTGCACAATCTAAGAAGGCCAGTTTGTGCTCCTTAGCTTCTTGTGAACTTGATGTTTGGTTCCACCACATTAATATGTGCAGTAAAGGACTCCAGATCTTGAATTTTGATTTTAGTCCAGTTATCATCCACATATTGGTGCCAATGTGTGGGTTGAGTACCTGGAAATGAGGCTAATGCCTCCTGTTCAAATTGTTCCATGTATAAGTTGGCCATAATAGGAGAGACTGGTGAGCCCATGGCAACAGGACAACAGGGAATCTGAACCCAGAAGGAAAGGGTGTTACCATTCCTTACACAATGGGTGTGTCTGAAAAAACTTAAGAGGATTTTGGACGACTGAGGGCTTACACAGGTAAGATTATCAAACGCACATCAGCTACCGCTACAAGCCTGTAACACTGTATATCCTGTAATATCCACACTTCGCGAGAAGATCATGTCTAAAACATGAATATGTAAAACCGTGCCTGTTTAATATTCTCCCACCATAAATGTAAAGCAGAGAGGCATGCACATTATCAGGCGTTCTGGAAACGCAGGTTTGGAGCTTCAGGCATTGCCCCAGTAAATGAAAAACTAGAAAAAAAAACATTTTGCATGTCCGTTTGATTTGTGTACTAAATTTTGTTCTTGGCTTTTTTTAGAGCCAAATCTGAGGCTCATAGAAATTTGCATATTATGGAATGGAAATGACTAGTGCTCTATTTGTCTCTATAAAAAGCATTGTCTGTTGGAGAAAATGTCCTCTCTGGCTTCTCACTACACTTTTCTCCATTTCCCAATTTATATTTAATGCTGAGCAATGAAATATTTAGCCACAAATCACTTCAAATGAGATAGGTTTCAGCCAATGCCAAGGTCTGTACAAGAGTGGAAAGGTTTGAGGTAATTAAGTGCAAAAGATAATTATTTCTTTATTTTTTGTATGTTTTTATCACATTTTTTTATGCTTATTTGAATAGGGACAGATACAACAAACATAGATGAACAGTTAAGTAATCTGATTTGGGTATCACAGTGTTTATAGCCTAGACTAATTCGCAAAACCAGTCCCCAGAAGGGTTTTTTTCACTAAAAAGCAGTGGGATTATTTGTAGAAAAAGCAATAGATATAGTGAATTTGTCAAGAAAATAAAATATCAAAATATTGTAGACTTAGAAACTCATACACTCGCATTTCACGTTTATAAAAAAATAAGTACAATAGATAAAGCAGTATGTACCCCCTAAAAAACTCAACCAGTCAGGACTATTATATACCACCAGCCGTTAGCTCTTTGAGTGTCTTTAGCTTCACTCCTTTTTATGTGTTGGGCTGGGCAATAATGTAAATAATGTAAAGCTTCTGTCCGTGCTGCAACAAATCAGTAAACTTCAGGTGAAAGTCACATTTCCTGTCATGAACTTAAAACAAATCACTCAATATGACAAAAAACAAGATTTCTTTTCCCATTTTGATAAATCAGTCAAGATTATTTTTTTGATTGTCCTACTGAAAACTGATAAAATGGCTTTCAATAATAATCTCCTCCTGAATAGACAAAAATCTATACATTTTCCTTTCCATCATGAGCTCCAAACCACAATGCTTTTATACATGACAGGCTGTAGACCTCTTAATTAAAAAGACCCAAGTTGATTATTTACAATTAGAAATGAATGGGATTTGAGCAGCTGCACGGCCCTGTGGTAGCCTTGTCTCTCATTTGGTTTGATAGATTATTTAGACAACACAGTGTAGATATGCACTGAAACACAGCAGAGTGGAAAGGGTGATAGTTTATGTACACAAATTATATGGTAATCTATAGCCAGCTTTGCACGGCCCTGTCCCAAGCCTGGATGAATTAAGTCTCTCATTAGTGTTTTATGCTACATTATTTCAAACCTCTACACAGTGTATATGCTGGACTGAAAAACAGCAGAGTAAAGAGGGTGGTAACTGTTTATGTGACAGCTGCATTTGAGATATGGTAATCTATAGCCAGTTTTGTCTTTATGCTTGTCCCAAGCCTGGATGAACGTAAGTTTGGGTTGGTTGATGAATTCAGTGTGCAAAATTTCATGCTTTTGTGTCAGTCTATTCCTCTACAGTCTCTGTGGCAATAATATAGAGTGGAAAGCCCACAGCATCAAACAAAGTTAAAGTAACTTTCAGCTTCTGGCACTGCACATGTCCACAATAATAATAATAATATCTAAGTAATAATAATAATAGTAATAATAATAATATAATAATAATTATATATATATATATAATTTCATATATATATATTTATATGTCATATCTATATATATATCTGATACTGTCTCTGTATATATAATAATATAGATATGAATAGCCCACAGCATCAAATCAGATAGTTTAAAGCAACTTTCAGCTTCTGGCAAATGCACAATATACACACAATAATAATAATATAATAATAATTTTATAATATATATATATATATATAGATAGATAGATAGATATATAGATATATATATATATATATATATATATATATATATATATATTATGTATATATATATATATATATATATATATATATATAGATAGATAGATATATATAGATAGATAGATAGATATATAGATATATATAGATAGATACATATATAGGTCCCGAGCGTGGAAAAAGAGGGACTAAGACCACCCGCGGAGGGTGAGAAGGAGATTTAAAAAAAAAAAAAAATATATATATATATATATATATATATATATATATATATATATATATATATATATATATATATATATATATATATATATATATATACTATATATATATATATATATACATACACATTATTATTATTATTATTATTATTATTATTATTATTATTTAGTCCCAGACAGAAACCACTGCAGTCTGATTGTCTGAAGCACAGATTTAAATGCTATATTTTACTAGCCTTCTTCCTTCATCTCCTCCTTGCCCTGAGTTCTATTTAACAATAAAAGCTTGTTGTTGTTATGGGTATATGTGAGCTTAAAAGAAGATACATTCAGTCCCCTGTAAATAATGTATATCTGATATCAAACACCCGCTAATGTGCCACCCAACCTTCTTCTTCCCTCCCCAGATCTGTTAACCTAATTCAGAGGAGTGTCAAAAGTATACAATTACTAATGTATTTATTACTACAGTGCTGCTAAAGGTTGCACCACACTGCTTGTTTTTATTATAGTCCTTGTCAGAAATGTCTAAAAATAGGTCTGTATTAAAAATTTGATGTTAAAAGTACATTGTGTAACTTTAGGTGGAGAGTTAGCGTTCTATATGTCCCTATGGAGATGTTATTGCATTGCCTGGATTGTTCCACAGCATGGCAATAAACTCTTCATGCAGACAAGCAGGCAACACCGTCAGACCAAGTTACAGGTCGGATCTAGGGACAAACGGGACAAAAATACACTGAAAACAATACCTTTTTGAGCAATAAAACACCAATACTAGAACAATTTCAAGTTATATACATTTCATCACATGCATAGTAATAACACCATGAAGGTGGCAGAGCTTTTTGGTGGCAAACCCTCCAAAAATGTTACATAGTTCATCTTTAGTTCTCAAGCGGCCGATCTGTAATAACAGCTAATAAAAAATACAAAATAGTTCCTCCCTGTGACCTCAAAAAACCCTCTATATTTTTCCAAGTTCTTCAATGTATCAATCTCACTGACAGAATGTATTGCAGGCTGGAGGATGTCTGGCGCAATACAGTCCTGAATGATGGGGTTGACTCTCGTAATTATAATCCGTCCTTTCCCTCGGGAGGTGTATAAACAGGATTGTGATGATGAGTATCGGCCTGTGGGTGGTAATCGACTGGGAACACTGCTACTGAGAAAAGCTGCTAACTGTTTTATCTGCTCATTTTAACGCACTTTGATATCTAATGGATATAAACATCCAAGTTCCCTGATGCTATTTGGTACTCGCACTTTCTGGCATAAAAGTCTGAGAAAATGTTGGTTCAAAAGTCATGTATTATTGATCAGAGTTGAAGCTGTATAAGAGATATAGTCAGAGTAGAATTGTTGGGCTTATTAACTACTATTTTATTTAATGTACACATAAAACTATGAATTACCTCTTTCTAAGTGTGCATGTGACACTGGCACCAAGCAAAGACCTCATAATGTGATGTAAAACTAGTGTTTGATCCAACAATATTCTTGGGTTTTGAGAGGTCCACAGCCAATCCAGTAAAAATATTCAAATCATAACAGGTGGAGCCTTGCAGGAGTAAATATTATTGTGTTGCATATCTATGACTGCATCAAAACTGGTTGATGTTGCAGTGTAGACAAACAGAGAATACATACATAGAGTACAATGTCATTCTCCCACTGCACAATCACATCCACACACCTCAAATGTTGAGTGTGGACCTTTGATGTTGAGCTCTATTAAAGCTGGGGTGCCTGATTTTCAAACAGTGAAAAAGAAGAATGTATTCAAACCTATCTAACTAGCCCCTAGAGCTCACAAAACCCTTGGCACATCAGTGGTATTCACATGCATGAAATATTCAGCCATTAGCACACACATTTTTTTCAGACAGAAAAGTGAAGCATTCACACACCTCAACTTAAGCTTTCATGCCAAAGCGTGACATAGTGACTCACATTTTCTAATTAGATGAAGACAGCATCTACCCATCAAATTTTTGTCACGAATATCTGCTTTTATACAACACTTTCTCGGGGGATGAAACAGAATTTACTCATTTGCCGTCAAATGATTCAAACAGTATAGCTTCAAAACAGATTTGAAATGATGTTTATGCATGCTTCAGTCAGTGAATTTTAGAGAGGTCCAATATTAGTTTTGCCGTTGTCTGATTCAATAAACCACCACAATGAAAAACTGATTAAAAGTAAAGTAAATGTTGCACTATTCTTGAATGTGGGAAATTGCTTTTGTGATTAATATTTTTAATCAGGAAGTAATGGCTTTTTACAGAATTAACTTTTTGATTTGTGTCTTCTTTTCCTTTCTCAGCCCTTGAAAATGCATTGCAAAACATGTGCCCTTGTAACCAGCTCCGGACAACTAGTTGGCCAAAATATGGGTGAAAAAATAGACCAATCAGAATGTGTTATTCGCATGAACGACGCTCCCAGTCTTGGCCACCTAAGGGATGTTGGCCGGCGTACCAGTCTACGTGTAATAGCTCACTCCAGCCTCCAGAGGGTGCTAAGGAATAGGCAGCAGCTGTTCAACTCCAGTCAGGACACAGTCTTCATTTTCTGGGGTCCGAGTCACCTTATGAGAAGAGACGGCAAGGGTCATGTTTACAATCACCTGCGCCTGCTGAAACAAGTGATGCCCACACTGAAAATCTACATGATCTCTCGGATCCAGATGCTGAAGTTTGATGAGTTATTCAAGAAAGAGACTGGCATAGACAGGTAACTGAATTAGAGCAGCACATGATTATTGAACACCCCATATAAAATGGATAGGCTAAAATCATTGCTGACAAATATTTGCTCATGAACAAAGCCCACAGTGTAATAAGACTCTAGACACCTCTGTCTCATGTACAGGCTGTCAGTCTGTAAATACTACTCTTTTATCTCATGAATAAAGACAACTTGTCCCATTGAAAGATTAGGCCCATATGCTTTAGGCTTTTTATTTAGTCACGGTCCCTCTTACTTACACTACTGTGCAAATGTGATTCTATTAGAAAGGTATTCAAATGTGTGTGATGTCTTTCAGGAAGAAATCCAACTTATGGCTGAGCACCGGCTGGTTCACCATGGTCACAGCCCTGGAGCTGTGTGACAGGATCAGTGTGTTTGGCATGGTGCCGCCAGACTATTGCAAGTAAGTGATGCACAAACTGCACCATATCATGTGACTGAATGAATTAAATGAATTAAATGCTGTATGAAATGTCACTAATGTTATACACCTTTAGCTAATTTAAATTTTTCTACAAGCCTCTTATGGATGGGTGTTGTAGCATGAGCATTTTTTGATATAACACTTGGAATAATGCAATTCAATTGCTATGTCCATATCATATAAAGAAAATACATTTAGTAAATGCCACTGTATGAAATTAAATCTCTTAATTGGCCTGATGTTTTGAGTACATGCGTATTATTTGCTTACTACTTATTACTTTTCCTAGAATCTCAGATTTTCTCTTTCTCACCTTATATTTATTGCAGAGGGCAAGGAGTTGCTATTGTCGCTCAAGTCTGACAATAGCAGAATTTAGAGAGTCTTTAAAGAATGGCAACAGCACATTTGTGTTTCCACATAAAAGTCTTGTGCATATTTAATGATGCTTTCACTGTGAGAAATGGTGTAGTCGTTTCATGCACACTTACTTCAGCACGGTTGCTGTGGGGAAGTGAAATAGTAATAGTAGTACATACTGACAACAAAAAAATAAGAAATACTGTTCAGTAATTTAATTGGTGATGTCCTTAAGCATAAATTGTCTTATTGTTCTGCTGGGTGAACTGAAAAGGCTCTTGTGTGTAGACAGTGGGTTTAAGACTGAATTTGTGAATAATAAACACAGGGTGCTGAGTTCTTCTGATCTTTCTGTCTGTCTGTTGTTCAGTCTCTGAGTGGTTACTTCTGAGCCTTTTTTTTCTTCTGCCTCCACTCCTCCTCTCTATTGCACTCGGCACAGTTTGTTTTATTCTCTCTCTCTATCCTCCTCAGATCATCCTTGCGTCGCTCCGTGCCGTATCATTACTACGAGCCCTCAGGGCCAGAGGAGTGCTCCATGTATCTGTCTCATGAGAGGAGCAGGAGATGGAGCCATCACTTCATTACTGAGAAGAGGGTCTTTTCGAACTGGGCCCAAAATCTGAACATAGACTTCCACCAGCCGCAGTGGGCGCCCTCTGCTCTCAGGAACAGTTCGTCCACTGCTGCCTCCACTGCTGTTGCTGCTGGATCCTGAGGTTTCGTTAGTGTGAGGATGGAGTGAAATATGAGTGTGGACACTTTGAGCACACACAGCCACAGCTGAACAAGTGGTTGTTACAGCTGTTTCACCTGCTTAGGCAGCCTGGGCCATATGCACAGAGCAATGACAGTGTTGTAGAAATTTAATAGGATGTTATGATATAAGAGTTAAGAAGGTTTACCAGTATAAATGGCAGAGGAGAGGGAGAGTTTTATAATCTGTGTTTTTTTTTTTTTTACTTTTGTGCGTGATTCTCTGTTGTTTGAGCCTCCCTGCAATTGGCAAATTTCTGTTTCACATATGCTACAGAAATACATCTACCTACAACTTTTTGTTTGAACTATACGGGATGACTGTTGACTTAAACACCAACAATTAAACCATTATTATCATCATAGCAGTCAACTGTGACCCTCAGAAACTGGTTGATACTTAAAGCCTCGCTTAATTTGGTAAATATCGGCAAATTTAGCAAACAGCTTCAAGAGACATTGCATCCATTTGGAAAAGTTTCACCCCTGTAACAGATCCATTACAATGCACAGTAGATACGGTAATGGACTAGACCACCATGAACAGATAGAAGGTAAAGATGTGTGTCCTCTCAATTGCAGCCAAAAAGAACTAATTGTCTGCTGTCCTTTTGTGTGTTCTTTTTTTATTTCAGCTGAAGCGCCTGTACTCAGGTGGAATCTTAATGCGATAACGCTCTCACGCGGAGCCGGGGTGTCATGCTAAGTGCACCGGCTGCTCCTGTGATCCATGGATGTGCACTCTGCAAACCAATTACCTCCTCTTCAGGTAGAAAGGTTGGGATGTAAAGGCTTCAAAGGACAGACAGGGTAAAAAGAGCCCCACAGCTGTTATCTGTAACGTGTTATTATTGGTATCGACCTTTGAATACAAAGGCAGGGACAATCAGACATTTTATGAGCTTAATGTATTAGCTCAAGCCGTATATTTATTATAGTGAAACACATAAATTGTATGGTTCCTGTTATATAACATGTTAGTAAACTTTATTTTAATTAATTGGTTTATACATCAATGTTTAAATACTTCTTAATTTTAAAAAAAATTGCCAAAGAATAATGCAATTAACATCTCTTGAGATGTTACTAGTCTGCTGATTTTAAATAGTTATTTATTATTTATATAGTTATTATTATTTTTCCTGAATAAATGCTTTACCATTAAATCTCTCATTTGTTAATTGTTTATCTGCAGATGCTATGCGTTTTCTTATCCCAGAATGCTTTGTACCGAAATTGGGGATAAAAGTCTCTTATAACAACCATTACCTGTTGATAAGGCCATGGTGGAGTGCATAGGTGTAATAAAAGCAATAATGAACAGGCCTACATTTCATCAAATATAATTTGAACATAATGGTGCACATATAATTGATTAACTGATGTTTATCAAGGATGTTATTCTGGAAGAAGGAAAATACATAAAATCAATAGTGAGTCTTTGCTACCACCTACTGGACACGAGTATCATCTGGATTTTGTGTCACATTTTTGTAACCCCACCCAGGGTACGGGCACACATGAGTACTTACCATAGAATTCAATTTGTTTTAAATTTTGGTGACACTGAATTTAAAAAATGTAGACCCTCGAGGATTTTTGAGCAACTTTTTTTTTTTTCATGTAGCCTGATTGAGGTTAATTACATGAAATTTCCCAAAGTATCATGGATGGGGTAAAAATGTTTAAATGTCTCTATGATTTTTGATATGTTCATTTCAAAGGCTAGAACAAAAGGTTGAGGGTCCCCATTTATAAATTTCCATAAAATTCACATAGAGTCATATTTTTCTCTACTTTCAAAACTCAGATCTTTTCAGCTACGTCTATGGATGGATTCCAACAGAAATCAGAAAAACTGGACGGGTTGTTTTGGTCTGAAGGTAAAGATTAGCTTTGAGTCCAGCACGGACATTGTGTCCCTGAGTTCTGAGCACAGAACTGTCAGTGGTCAAAACAAGTGCATGTCAAACAACAATCTCTCCCCTCTAATTGGCCCATACAAAAATTGTTATATATGTTGTTTATATTTTTAGAGTGTCACAGTGTAGATAAAGACAAAGACTCTGCCCAGGTCATTTTCACAGTGGCCATTTTGGGTCAGAGGCTATAGTAAAGAGGAGGCTCTTGGGGCTGTAATGCAGCTGATTGAAGAAGAGGGTCTCAGCAGCCAACATGATGAGGAGTTGGAGAGCTCAATTCATGGGGGAGATGTCGTTGTTTGAGGGGCAGTTGTTACAGGGGAGTAGTCACACGGACACAGTGCTTGTGCTGGAGTCTTTCAATCTTTACCTTTAGACCGAAATAACCAAACCAGTTTTGCCCTGATTTCTGTTGGAATACATCTTATTATAATGTTTTAGTCATTGCACATGCTTATAGTGGAGATCAGTGGGGAATTGTGCATTATCCTCTCTTATTCAAAATGCAGTAATTCACCAAATATTTACTACTAGGCTCTAATAAATTCAGCTCAATGTTTCCACTTCACTCTTTTACTTTTGAAAATATGTACATTTTCAACATGTTATTAATTGTAATTTACTCTGGAATTGAATTTTAATCACATTTTAAAAAAAAATCATGGTTTTCTTCAGGTGTAGTTTTACAGAAAAACAGCCTTATGATGACTTTTAAAACTAATAATACATATATTTTTAAAGCATCATATACATAAAACCTGCCCATGTATGAGTAGAAGTGGAGAAAGAGATATGAGTTTTCGAAAGTTGAACATATATGAATCTATGTGAATTTTATGACCATTTGAAAATAAACATGACTTAATTTTGAAGGTGACCAGAAGGTAAAGAATGATTTGGATGATTTTGACCATAAATATCATTAAAGCTAGAAAATATAATGGTAAAATGGTATACCATAATAAGCAGATAACTTCCGTGCTCCAGTATTAGCCCTATAATACCACCAGAACAAAAAGGCAAAATGCTCACTGATTTCAAGCATATTCAGAGTATTACATTGGATTTAGTCGTTCATTTTCTGTGATAAGTCGCTGGTGTCTATCACAGCTGGGTCTCAGGTGCAGGTTTGTCACAGACATTCACACACATTCCCCATTAGACATGCTGACTCATGTACAGTTTTAAAATTCAAAGTTGGAAAACTGAATTTGAAAATGCCAACCTTGCATTGGCCTATATACACCTGAAATCTGATTTTTTTATGTTATGTTGAGCAATTTGTATTCATAAGGTCATGCATTCGTATTTTATTGTCATTTTTATTTACATATTTTTTGGTTCTACAGACATAACTTCCCTACAAAGGATATCTATAATTTATAACCTAGAATAACCTTGGCACAAAGGTTAAGGAGGAGAAAGCCCAGATAACCTCTTTTCCTTTTCATCGCAAACTTCTGTCTGGCCCTATTTGTCAAAGCACACTTTAAAATTAGTTCAGAAAAGTAATTCAATGTACATTCTATGAAACTTTAAAGCAAACAAAACAATGCTTGGCTGGACTTCCTATAACTTAATTTTGTGACTTTCCACTGTAAGGTAAAAGTTCAGCTTCTGTGACAATTTCCTAAAAGCACTTTGGTCAGAGTCCCTTTGACTGATGGAGAGAACAGAAGTGGCAGAAACTTATATGTGCAGCCCTGAGTCTTGGCCTGGCAGTGATTATAGATGGAGAAAATTTCAGCAAAAGAACCTGAATTATAGGTGATTTTCCCATCGTACTCAATCTACTGTTGGCTTCATGGTAGCCCATTTTGCAGTGGCTAACAAAAGAATGTGATTGTGCTCCATGTCTCAGCTCAGAGTCATTGGCTCTGTCATTACATGGGGCAGCTTTGACCGCACACCTCCAGCTGTAATGTCACCTGCTTTTAGATTCCCAACAGAGACCATATAGATAGAAATTAGTCACCATTAACCAACATATAAAGGTGTTAAGAAAGAATAACCAAGTAGTAGTGTGGCTAGTTTTTTTGCTACACTCACACTACTACATTTTTGTGCTGGCCACTGGGCACACAACAGTTACCCCTTCATCCCATGCAATGCTAGATATAAAGAGTATTTTTTTCTGTATCTACAGTATCTTTCTCTTCAATGCTGAAAGAAGCACACCAGTGAAAATGCCCTTTTTGTTGCGTTAATAATAATGCTATATTTACTTGACAAGTGCAGGGACATCGGAATAAAAACTATTTCCAATTTTACTGGAAGCCATATTAATCACACTCAACAACTGACTTAATAAACTTGCATTGGTGACTAATTACAATAACACAGAGACTATGTAATGCAGTGTGATTGCGTTAATAATGGACAGGGCGTGTTTGGCAGTAAGTGTTCATAAGATCATTTGTTTTTTTCCTTCTGTGTTCTTTAGCGCATGTGATACAAATAAAATGCAGATGTACTTATCCAGTGTGGGGTGGCACTGGTTTAATAAGTGCCTCTAACTGAGCTCCAGCTTGTTCTTGTTCTTGATGAAGTGGAACAAACATGCTGCTTTCAAGGAAGAGACATTGTGCCACATTGAACAGCAACAGTTGTAAACAGAACATTTTTGGGAAGAATTAAATACTTGTTACTCTTTGTTGTAGATTATATGGGCAAACAGTCCAGTAAATCCGACATTAGTAAGCTCAACTTCAATAACGCTGTTTTTACTCTTAGCTTTAGTAATTCAGACCAAACATGAAGACAAATGTCCCTTCACTATTTAGTCCTAATATTAGTAAGAAATCACACAAGGGCATCCATGAAAGATTGTGTCACACTTAGACTGTTCACTGTCCAAACAATACTTGAAAATAGGGCTCCAACCACTGTCAAACCACTGGAACTTCTCATTCATTAAAGTTCACCACATGTGTAGAACACAATGCACTATCATGTATTAATTAAACTATGCAACATAAATATAAAGAGGTTATTATTTGCAACTAACTGACAGCATAAAATACACTAAATTATGAGGGTAACCAGAAATATTTATTATAAAGGTTTTTTATAGCTTGTTTAGGTTTTTTGTTTGTTTTTTTTCAAGTACAGTGTCAAATATCTGAATGTGTCTTTGCCTGTTTTGATGCAAGTGAACAACCACTGTGGTGGGCTGTACTGATGCTGCAGCTCATACTCCTATCAGTTACAGTTGGCTCCAGTGTAGTGTGCACAGCAGAGGTGCCACATCGGGGCTTTCAAAGGATTATTATAGTATTGTTATACTTACCCACCACCAGACCAGCAACATCGTTATTTATAGACACTTGACTACTAAAAGGAAATGGATTTGGGAATGTGGTGCAATGGGGATTTAATGACTCACAAAGAGGTAAGGAAATCCATTGGAACTTTCTTTTAAAAACAGTCAATTACACTGCTCTAGGCAGTCAATGCTGTTCTGAAGGGTGTAAAATCGGGACCCTTTGTCATTTTGTGCAGATGTAATGAGCCCCTGTGTGGACTGCTTGTTTATGTGACTAGAGCATGGTGGTCAATGGGAGCACAGGGTCGACCTGCAGGGCAGAGATAAGAGCTAACAGCACGTGCACCTCCCCGGAGCTGTCCATCACAGCGTCAGTCATTTCTATGAGTGTGGGGATTATGTCCAACAGCCTGGCCCTCTTCATACTGCTCAAGTCCTAAAGACGAGTGCACACTAAGACCAGGGCATCCTTCCTCCTGTTCGCCAGCAGCTTGGTCATCACTGATCTGCTGGGGCACCTCATCATTGGGGGTTTGGTACTCTTTGTCTACAGCTCCCAGAAGATGTGGGATGTGTTTGACCCCCACCGCATTTTGTGCAGCGTTTTTGGGGCCTGCATGGTGTTCTTTGGCCTGAGCCCTCTGTTTCTGGGGAGCCTTATGGCTGTGGAGCGCTGCATTGGAGTGACCCAGCCACTGTTCCACTCCACAGCAATGGCAGCCCATCATATGAGGCGGCTGCTGGGGCTGAGCTGGCTGCTGCCCGCTCTGGTGGCAGTGATGCCAGTGCTGCTGAGGAGACCCTACAGTGTGCAAAGTTCCAGGAGCTGGTGCTTCTTTCACATGGAGCAGCCTCAGGACTGGCTGGACATCCTACTGCCTCTGCTCTTCTCCAGTCTGGGCTTGTTAGCTCTGCTTCTCTCTATCGTGTGCAACACTTTCACCAGCAGTGCCCTGCTGCAGTCCCGACTGAGGCGCAGACACCTCTCTAGGAGCACGTCCTACCACCTGGAGATGATCTGCCAGCTGCTTGCCATCATGCTGGTGTCCTGTGTGTGCTGGGGCCCACTGCTGGTGAGCATTATATCATTGTGCTCTCTAATTAAACACTAACTAACTAATTAAACAGTTATAGGGGAAAGGCTTTGCTTAGTAATGTCCCAGTTGACAGTGAACTAAAGTAATACCATACATACAATTTATTATCACAGTTACAGAGCCTCTACTGGGAGACATGACTTTGTTAGCATATGGAATAATCATGTTTTCTGTACTCACCTGTCTGTGTCAGCAGTTGTGAATGGCTGGAATTAATTTATTATTGGGAAATGCAAAGCTTGTTAAAATTTCCTGCTGCACTAGTTACTGTGATGTGAAGATAGTTTATCTATAGTAAATCTTATGTATGATTAGTCTTACACCTTTGTGTTATACTGCATTACAAGAGACTCAAGGCAAAAAATGACATAAAAACAACAAAATATATTCTCAAATTACGAATCAAAGAAATTGTCATAGCATACTAACAGGTGAGTGGAGCAGTAGTCACTGAAGATGCACATTAAAACAAATGCACAGTAATAAGCAGCTTCAATAAACAATGTTGTGTCTGATTGTTCCACTGCTCTGTGATGTCCAGGTCTGTGTCATTGTGTTGAGTATTACGAGCAGACAGGAGCCAGAGACCCACAATCTGCTGATGGCCGTGCGGATGGCCACATGGAACCAGATCCTGGACCCCTGGGTGTACATCCTGCTGCGGAAGGCTGTCCTAAGGAAACTTTTTGTGTTGGTGCACAATGTGTGGACTGTGAGGTCTTCAGAGCTGCAGTTGTGGCAGAGCACTGTTCCGCGCAGCTCAGTGAATACCAGCCACTCAGGGGTCTGCCCCACTGAGGGTCTGAGAAAAGAACCTTTAAATGACACCATAATTAAATATATTTCCTAAAAAAAAACTATTAGGAAAGCCACTATTGACCACCCATGTGAATGTACTGTTCATTTATTTAGGTTTGTGCAGAAAGACAAACTATGCTGCTTTTTAGTTCAAAGTGAAATTACAAGTTGCACTGCATAATGTGGGATTTCTCCATCTGTGCTTTTGAATAAATTGTTTTGTGTAAAAAATACTGTAGCTGTTTAAGATCTGTGTTTTTGCTTGTAAAAGGGCTAACAGCATATCCCAGTATAATGCAGTCTCATGGCATGATCTTTTCTGTTTCCTTCCCCAGTGGTAGTGAAAATGACTTAGGGGATGTGGTTTGATGTAGGGTTGTATACCCTGTATTAAAGTTTGAATTAAATACTATCTAGGTTATCGAGAAATATTATATTATATTATTACATTACACCTAATGTAACTGAATAAAATAATCAAATTAAGTAAATAAGAAATAGAGAAGATTGAACCCGTTATGTCCAGTAGGTGGCAGCAGTGTTCTGCAGTGACGTCACTCAATGCGGAAGAGAAGCTCCATATGTGCGTGACGTCATCGGCTCTCAGACCTCCATCTTTCAGTGCCGCATGTCTCTGTGGACATTTGAGCAGGTTTGACAGCAAAGACACTCATTTTTGGGCCGTGTGGGATGGCTGGAGGCTTTAGGGTGGCCGGTGCGCGGAGGTGGTGAAGCTGTGTGGCGCTTTGGGGCTGTGACAGGCCGTGAGCGTCTTCTCCGGGCCTCAGTGTTTTCATCTGGACAGCTGCTAATCAAAAACACAGCCTCCGCTGAACTACACACTGCATTAGATTAGCGCGACCTTCATGTTTAGAAGCAGTCAAGTTTACTGATACTAAGTGCGTGTGTGTTGGCTACCTGTATTTGAAACATGTAGGAAGTAGTGTATTGTTTTCCACACCTCCTGATATATTTCACTTAAGGTATGTTCCACAATTTTGATTTGCAGGTTACAACATGAATCAAGAGAAACTGGCAAAGCTTCAAGCCCAGGTTCGGATAGGTGGGAAGGTAAGAGATCTAAGGCCATGTGCTAAACTCAGGAGGGATTGATTTCTAAAATGTAATTTACTTTTAACTTGTTTTGACTTAAGAGGTAGAGGTATTATAACTAACAAGTTATCAAATTGTAATAGTACTGTAATCAGGTCTGCAGCCCAGAAACAGGCTGCAGAACTGATTTATTTTATGAAAATATATCAAGGTCAACTTTGAATAATGCATAATTTGGCATGAACTATTATACCAGTATATAACCAGTTTACACTTTGTGTAACATCCAAAGGCTTTAACTAGTTTACTTCTTTTTCACAGGGGTCAGCGCGCAGAAAGAAGAAGGTGGTGCACAGAACAGCAACAGCTGATGACAAAAAACTTCAGAGTTCACTGAAAAAGTTGGCTGTCAATAATATAGCGGGGATTGAGGAGGTAAATGGTATGGAAGGAATGAGTAAACTCAAGATACTCAATTTTTTTTACCATTCTACTAGTAATTACAATATAGTCATATATACCGATGAATAAAAGGTGCCATGTTTAGAAGATGACATTTTTTCAGTGGTCAGTTATGTAGTATTTTTGTGTTTTATAGACAATACAAATGCACACAAAATATGATCACCATTTTAATGATTTGGACTGAGACATGTTATCTAGCAAATCTCAAGGCAATTTTCTCTGAACATTTATATTTTTAATACATCTTTCAGGTGAACATGATAAAGGATGATGGGACTGTTATTCACTTTAACAACCCCAAAGTACAGGCGTCTCTGTCTGCAAACACGTTTGCCATCACAGGCCACGCTGAGACCAAGCAGCTGACGGAGATGCTGCCTGGGATCCTTAGCCAGCTTGGAGCAGACAGCCTCAGCAGCTTACGCAAGCTCGCCGAACAGTTTCCCCGCCAAGGTGCGTGAAACCATGTCCTGTACACTGTAAGGACTGAGTTTTGAGTGAGGACTCAAAAAGAAACTTACTCAAAATAATCATGGCAAATACAATTATAGAACCATAATGATATAATAATAGAAACAACTTACCTGTGTGACCGGGAGTCTGAATTGCTTTTTGAATAATGGCAGATAAATACAGAGCAGTAGGTGGAGGTAGGGATGGGTGAAAACAGGGATTTTCTGAGCACTCAAGCCTCAAATGCAGGACAATACAAAATTACATGACAACATGAATTAATCCAAGTACAGTTTTGAGTAAACTAGGAACGCTGTTACGTGTCTAAATGCTCATAAAATGTGCCTCCTTGAAGGAAGTGAACTGACTACTGTCTACTACCCCACCAATATAAACAGTAGTGATGCGATGAGAAACAAACCCTACAAGATGAGACGAGACAAGATTTTGATAGAATTTATAATATATTAATTAATAAATATTTTGTTAAATAGTGAGTGATTTTAAATGTGTCTTTAAGATGGATGACAGTTTAGTTGACTGTCACAGAATTGATTCTTTGATCAACCAGAGGTGACCCTGTCAGGACTAGATTCAGCTAAGCTAAATGCTAAGAGAAATGCAGTACCACTGGAACAAATTGTTTTTCCTAAAATGTTTATCAATAAGCAGTCACCTCACTGCAAATCAATAAATCAATAGTAATAATGCAGTCACAAACATATCATAATTGTCAGGAGAAAGCTGTCTCTTTGTAAGCCAGTAGCAAAGTAATTTTCTATATTCTATAAGCTTTGTTTTTGTATTTGTTTCTGTCAGTAGCTCTCGACAGTAAGGCTCCAAAACCAGAAGACATAGAGGAGGAGGATGATGACGTTCCAGGTAAGGTGTCTAGCATCACAATTTGGAACTGATTCACACAAAAACTAAAGCAACGACTTGAAATACCCTTTGCTTTATATTTGCAGACCTGGTCGAGAACTTTGACGAAGCATCCAAGAACGAAGCCAACTGACACACATGGGTTGGATTTGCTTTAACGGACTGCAATGAAACAAGACTTATTCTCCTCTGAAACTGAAGACAGTTACAATTCCCTCTGGATGTTGGGCTGACAGTGTAAAACCAATTACTCTTCAAATATGTGGTCAACTCCCTACAACATGTACCATCGTCAGCTGTGTCCAGGATTCCTATGATAATCAACGCTAGTCTTAATACGTTTTTGTTTTTTAAACCAATAAAGGTGATAAACATTTTACATGGTGATGATGTGTTTTTTTGTGTGGTAATTGTGCTAATCCAGTTTATGATATGTTGCAACCCTAAGATAAGTTGCATCGCCTATTAAATAGACTAGTAGGTCTATGCACATCTGAAGTTGTCCTGCGGTGAATTGGGGAGCGTTCTTCTGGCACCGCTGCTCTGTGGTCTTGGCTCACGCGGGGTCCTGCGGGCTGTAGAAAGCAAACTGGGGAGGGACATTAGTGCACACCTCTTGAGTTTCTTCAAAGAGCCGCAGAGAGAGGAGGAGATCAGAGAGGGGGGCAGAAAGGGGGGCAGAGAGGCAAATCATCCCGCGTTTCGATCGTGAGCAAAGCCCAGCGCTCTGACTCTCACGGAGCGAGGGAAAATGCTGAAGTTTTTCAGTCCGCGGGATGATGAGAACGAAAGTCTACTGGGAGCCATAACAGAAGGTAAGACACGAGTAACGTTATCAGGGTGGAGATGCTTTACAACTCCCTCCTTCACTGCATGCGTGTCGGGATGTTGTCAGTGAAAATGCTGAAGCAGCAGTTGCGCCGCTTAGACGCATCCTGTGTCAAGCCCGTGTGCGCGCCTGTCCATGTGCACAGGGCTGGACACGGTGTCCACTAGTCCCGTCACATATAAAGCTCTGCTCTGGGTGATGTAAGGGTCCGACTGAGTGTCGCATTGCCACTGGCCGAGCTGGCCGTTAAACAAGTGCACGTGTGTTGACGACTGCGTCACTGTCCCGTGAAACGAGCTGCAACTCGTGCAGAAATAATCCTTTTATTTATTCCAGCGTTCTTTGAACGCAGCAGAAATGCACCCGAGATACCTTTAGAAAATGTGTTTGAATTTGTAATGCGGATGGTAGGATGGACAGAAGCTGAAGCATCCGTCCGGAGATGGCGTGCACTCCTGAGTCATGGGTATTCATGAATCACTTGGATGTGCCGCTCAATGAAATGCCATGGGAAGGCTATTAGCTCCGTTTGCGTGGCGTCCCGCTAATTTACAGTAATGGTTATGTTACGTGACCACCATTCGTAGGCAAAATCCCATGAAGGGTGTTGAAACAACAGTAATTGGATTTTAACAGAAGCTCAGAATAAGATTCATTTCATACAACACTGTTTATAATGACATGCTGTCCCAGTCAACACACAGAAAAAAGCGTAGTACACACAGGTCATTTATTATAATAAAACAGACCTTATCTTTAGGCCTATTACACCTTTAATAAGATAGTTAAAGACACCATATGAGCCTAGTTAAACAGAAAGAAATAATCAGCTTAGTAACAGCTCCTGGACAATATGTGGCACAATGAAGACATAAATCACATTTTTGCACACAGCAGCTTTGGTTGTCCAGAGACCTTGTGTTAATCAATTGTTTCTACAATTACCACTGACTATACAACTGCACATTGATAATAGCCTGGACCTTACTGTATATGAGATCAATTGGTTTCCACCTCTCAAGGACAACTGGCACTAATGAAACGCTGTCCATGGTTTTGATTGAAAGCTGTGAGGTGAAGTCATGGATCAGCATGTTTTTAAATGGCCACTTAGTGCGTGTGAATACTGCCATCCCCCTAATACACTGTTATTAATGTGTAAGTATGGCATGTGTGACTGTGCGTGTAATTATGATTTTTATGAAACAGATGAAGGAGACCATCCATCTCTTCAGGACACAAAGCAGCACTGGCTCAATAGACCTTGCCTGCTTGTGCTCAAAGATGAAGACGCGCCCAAGCCGGGAAGGCCAGAGTCTCCATCTAAAACCCCTTCAGAAGTACCAAGAGAGGGCCCCCAGGAGCCAAAAACACCTGATCCCTCAGCCAAAACACCTTCACCTTCTCCACTGCAAATCAAACCCCAGAAGGTGCTTAAACAGCTGGAGGAGGGCAGCTGCACCATCACATCTATTTCCACTTGGTCGGAGGGGCTTGGAGAAGCTGCTAGCCCCCTGGTGCTGAGTCCTGCTGAAGCAGCTTGGCCAGAGGAGGAGGGGGAGAAGGAACCCCAGAAGCTGATTTCTAAAGAGGACTCTGTGGTTGAGGAGAAAGAGGTGGAGGAGAGTAGACTGGAGCAATGTGATCCAAATGCTGAAGATGCCAGAGGGAGCCAAGGGACATCATGTAGTGATGCAGAAGAGTGTGGGGAGGGGTCTGCCACGGGTCACACAGCAGCCTCTCTACAGGACCCTAATAATGATTCAAGGCAGCCCAGTCCTGTTGGCATTCTGTCCAGGGATCGCAGCTCGGTCCTGGGAGAGGTGGCTCCTGTGTGGGTCCCAGATTCTCAGGCTCAGGTGTGCATGAGGTGTGGGGTCCGCTTTACCTTCACTAAAAGGAGGCACCACTGCCGCGCTTGTGGGAAGGTGAAGAAACATGCTTCTTGACATTTAACTGCACATAGACAGAGCACTGTTTCTGTTGCCCTTTATAAAATCACATTTTTTTTTTTTTTTTAATAAATAATGATATTTGCAGGTTTTCTGTGCACTGTGCTCCAATCTCAAGTTCAAGCTCACACACCTCGATGGAAAGGAGGGCCGTGTTTGTGTGGCATGCCACTCAACTCTGATTAACAGTAAGAAAATTCAAATTCAGCAGTGTTATTATAACCATGACACAGACTGTTTAAATCCCACTCTAGCTCCAACGCGTATTGTTGCCAGTACTGTTGGGATAACTTCTCCCAACAATATTTCCTCCTCATGGCAAATTTCTGCCCCCATACGGTGCATAGCCAAGAAAGTGCTTTTATAGCTGTTTAACATTAGTACTGTATTTCTGTTAGGGACACCTCCAAAAGGAAAGCGGCGGGTGTGGTTTGCAGATGAGATCCTGAGCAGTAAACAGTCTGAGTCTGCTCCCACCACACCAGTGCGAGGGCCCATGTTCTCCCCTCTTACTAGGCGTGCACTTGCCCCTTTAAAAAGCCCCGTCAGCTCCCCACAGTTTAGGAGAGCGTCAAGGACTCATGGGACTGCATCCAATGTAAGTTTAAACATCATGGTAATTTGTTTCTGAAACATGATCAGTCAATGGCTTCCCTTTTTAAGGAGGCCTGTAGTTCATATGGCTGGGGTACTGCGGCTTTGGTGGGCTGTTCTGTCAATCTCATCCCCTTGAATGGGCTTCCCCCTATCCTAACATCTACTGGTGTCAAAGGAGGTAAGGAAAGTGAAGTTATATGTTTTTAACTGTAACTATGGTTTTAAAAACTTAATGAATAAATAAATAACAAAAAAATGCTGCACTGTGAGGCTATTACAAACAGAATGATTTGTATGCATGACACATTACATTTGGATAATGTTTTATACTTCATTTGGATAATGTTTTATACTTCAGATTACACTGTGGAAGAGCCCTCTGAGACACTTCTCATTCAGGAACTGGAGAGCGGCAGACCAAAACCACTGGTGTTTGTGCTCAATGCTAATCTTCTGGCTATGGTCAAACTGGTCAATTGTAAGTCACTTGATGAGCAGTCAAAAATAATCTCTCAAACTGCCTAATGATTTTAACCATAGACTAATTAAATATCTATGATTCAAACCTATACGTATCCATTTTGTCTGGATGACCTTGTCCAGATGTGAACCGGAGGTGCTGGTGCGTGACCACAAAGGGCCTGCACGCCGTGGGGCAGGACGAGGTGGTGGTGCTGCTGCAGTGTTCCCCTGAAGAGAAGACTTTCCCCAAAGATATCTTCAGCCACTTTATCCAGCTGTACCGGGACAGCCTCACAGGTTAGAGGGCCATATTTATCAGCTATATACATACATATTTATGTATATTTACTGTAGTATAGTATGAACTGTATGTCAGTGATTGAAGAAGATGAAGGCATGGATTGATCCATGAAGTATTGATTTTAAGTCAATTAGATTTTCAAGAAAAGGCCAGAAGTTGCGTATCTGCTTTTAAACTATGAAAAATCAAAATATATAATAATAAAAAAAAAAAAAAATAAAAAAAAAAAACTAAATCTGAGATACTATACACCAGTCTTTCTAAACCAGGAGTACAAAAGCACTAGGTATTGGAATGACTAAAGATTTAAAAGAAAAGTGGAATTAAATAGCATTAGGATTAACAAAAGGTTATTTGTAGTAGTTTGATAATTTAGTAATAAATATAAGATAAATAAAACAAGATAATATAATAGCAAAATGTGGCCCTGACTTAGTAATGTGAAAATGGGCCCAGACCCACCGACTGATTATATTAAAAGTCCTTTACTGCACAAGTCGTCCTGCCTTATGCAATAATGGACTTATGCTAATCACTAAAACTTGAACTTAGAGCACCAGTATTGTGATTTTATATGTAATTATGATATTATATTTGGCAATATAGTAATGAGATTTATACTTACAGAAGAAATACTGGTACACGATATATGCTGTACTCAGAGTCTGAACCACTGCCATACACCTTTATAATTCTCATTTGAATACGTTTGTGTGACTGGCTGTTTGCTTTGTGTGTCCATAGGAAAGGTGGTGAAGCACTTGTCCCTGTCCCTGCTTGGGAGTACATTTCTGGGCAGTGCAGACCACGCAGGCCTCCTCTACGTCCGTGCCACCCACCAGTCGCTCCAGGGACTACCTCTGCCCAACCAGCCTTACCTCTTTGGCCTGTTGGTCCACCGCGCGGAAGTGGCCTGGGCCAAAGCGTTCCCCCTGCGCCTCATGCTGCGTTTAGGGGCAGAATGCAGATGTAAGAAATGGCTAATGGATTTGTGTATTGATTCTTGACTCTGGTATTGTAATAATTAGTTTTGTTTCATTTCCCAGTTTACCCGTGTCCTTTGTACAGTGTGCGATTTAGGAAACCTTTGTTTGGGGAGATTGGTCGCACTATAATGAGACTGTTAGTTGTAAGTATGACATTTTATCGTATTTAACAATTTGCAATAGCTGTCATGTGCATATATAAAGAAAATAACAAATATCTGTAATGTCTACTAATGCACTACAAACACTAAATATCTTGCATTATGTTTTGAAGTTGAAGATTTATAATAATTTGCCCTTCCTTCTCATCATTGAGAAAATTGAAATGGTTTTGAGAGCAAATGAAAAGGAAAAGTGTCATTCCTTCTTTTCACAATCCAAACATTTTTAGATAAGTGTATAATTGAACACTAATTATAACAATGACCACAATGTAGACTTTTGCTCCTTTTAGTCTCTAGCATCTTATGTCTTATATATTAATACCTAGGCTGTGTTTACCACTTTTTACTCTTTAACTTATTTATTGAGTTAAATCATAAAAATGCAGGACTTTGATATAAATAATAAATAAAGTGGTTTGGATTATGATGTGTAATCATTATTACTTTTTTGTCTTTGTTTAGGACTTTAGAAATTATCGTTACAGCCTTCCAATGGTACCGGGCCTCACTGTGGATCTTGAAGCTCAGAGGACATGCATTAAAATACCCACCACCGGCTACAATGAGGTGTTCTGCTATGGATCCTAAATGGTTCTATGTACATTTCTCACTATAATAATGATACTTTTTTTTTCAGATGATGAGGGCTCTAAGTAAGTCTAATGAACATGTACTGGCCATCGGGGCATGTTTTAATGAGGGTGCAGACTCTCACCTCATCTGTGTGCAAGGGGACGATGGCCAATACCAAACCCAGGCAATCAGTATTCACAATCAGCCACGCAAAGGTAGGCTGCTGGGACACTGCGTTTCACAGTGATATATAGAGGTTTTATTTAGTGATGATCATGCAGGTGAGGCAGAAATAAAACGCTGAAGTCATGGAAATCAAAGGGCAATAGAGATTCAGTTGTTTGTGATAAATATTGCAGTTACCATATTCACCACTAGATGACAGTATATGATCTTGTTAAAATGGTACTGGTCTTAAGTGGTGAAGTACATCTTTATATACACACTTGTTACATGGGTGGAATGCAATATATGTAATGCTGCAAGAAGGCCTACTACTGCCCTATGACCTACTAAAGTACAACACAGAAAATGATTAACTATTAAAAGTAAGAAATGGTTTACAAGACCATTACAAAATCCTACACACATTTGATCATAATAAACAATATAAACATAATTAACACCTCTATTTCAACTAACCTTAAAGTACTCAAGTAAATTATACTAATAGAGATCAAGACAGTAGACTACTTAATCTTGTAGCATTTAAAGAAACATATTTTATTGTCTATTACAAAATGAAACATTGTTGAGTAAATATAGTTTACTGCTGTATATTTGTCATGTTACTTTCAACAAGCCCTCCTACCAATGACTGGACTCACAGATACTTACATAGAGTAATTAAACTCATGATACCACAATTATTACAATTACATAACGTGTGTTCTACTTCATTACAGTCACTGGATCATGCTTCTTCATCTTCAGCAGTGCCCTTAAAGCCTCTGCAGGATACCTCGCCAAGTCCAGTATTGTAGAAGGTAGGATGTTTTGCATACAGATACACAAACAAGGTTCATGTTGACTTAACCAAAGGCCAACAAGTACTGCATATTTTTGTATAATTCCATTGCTGCTTGATTGATTGAAGGTTCATTTCTATGTGTGTTTGTACATTTAACCAACTGTTTGTCCAGGCGCGTCTACCTCAACGTTTGTCTGTTTGCCCTGTGCTTGTGTCCCGTTTCTATTTTGCTGTCCTCCCCTCTGCCCCAGATGGCCTCATGGTGCAGATCACCGTGGAGACTATGGCAGAACTGAGGCGGTCGCTACGGGAGATGAAAGACTACATTGTCACCTGTGGAAAGCTCGACCAGTCAGAGAGCCAGGAGCTTGTTTGTGTACAGTGGGTGGAGGAAAAGTGCAGGGTGAATAAGGGGTGAGTGTAAGCATAAGGTATTAAAGGTTGTGTTATTAAGGGATTAGTCTGTAGACTTTGAACTTTCTAAAGTGTCACCTTCTGTCCATTCTTCTAATACGCCACAAAACCAATTTACCTACAGCATTATAAGTCCAATTGATGGGAAATCTATGGAGTCCATTAGTAGTAAGAAGTTGTTTCAGAAGTCTGAGTACAAAGAGAATGGAAAAATTATCCGGTGGACAGAAGTAAGAGCGATGCTAAAGAATAAAATAATAAAAATATCATAAGTACACTTTTAATTTTTGTTTGCAATTTTAGGTTTTCTTTTTACAAAGGGGAGATCATGGCAAAGGAGAAATGCCTGAAACTGCGGAACAAAACCGACTAACAGAGCGAATAGCCAGAGCATTTTGTTTGGCACTGTGTCCACACCTGAAACTGCTCAAGGAAGACGGCATGGCCAAACTAGGGCTACGTGTGACCTTTGACCCTCAAGAGGTTCTGCACATACATTGTTTAAATGTTTACATTTACTAAACTGTTTTACCTAATCTTATTCAATAATATGACTAATCTGTATTGATTGTTTTCAAATTGTAGATCATACTCCCAAGAACTAGATCTTTCTCAATAAGCTATAGAGCTTGGATTTGAATGTCAGAAACTTTAATACTTCACAGTTCCTATCGCACCTCTATGGGTGTTTGACACATTGGCCAGTAACAAACACTATTTAAGTATTAAACACTGTTTGGAATGATGTAATATGAAACCCAGCAATACAGCTATGTAATTTATGGTTATCAGTATTTGCAAGCTGTGACTGCATTCAAACTAATTAGTGGTATGTTTTGTCATTTCAGGTGGGATTTGTGGCTGGGAGCAATGGACAGCCACTCCCTGCTCAGTACCTCAATGCACTGGATAGTGTGCTTATTCCTGTTATACACAGCAGGGGGCGTAAAAGAAGCGATGAGTCTATAGTGATGGAGCTTATTTTTTACATACTAGAAAATGTCACTTAAGAGTTGCATTGTCTTCCTAACCACAACATTGGAGCTGCCATATGGTTTCAGGGCAATAAAAGCAGCGCATTTAAATGGCAGATTGGACCACATTTGTTGGTTTGACCCTTTTCATCCACATTACAACACTGGTTTTCTGAGACCACTCTGCCCTTTGACAATCAGGGTATGCATGACACTAAACAGGCCTTTAGATCAGGGCACTGCACTGTAGATGACCTCATATGTAGCTGATCATTGATAACACAATGTGTAAAACCTTTAACGAGGGAACACCTCAAACTACATGCAAGGAGAAAAGTGAATGACTTTGAAATACTGTATGCAGATTTGTAGCCAATTTAACGCACACTGACTGAATGCTTATGAATGTTTTCTTACTGGATGTATTTTACTGACTGCTTCTGTGATGCATTCTCAGCTTGAAATTAAAAATTCATGATAAAGTAACTCAGCGAAGTGCATTTCTCTCATCTATTCATTCTCATTTTCTCTCATCATCTTTTACAATGTTATACACAAGTACAGGAGTTTAAAGTTTTTCCATAATAATGGCTTTGTTGCATTTGTTTAAAGTTGATACCTGCGAGGATGTAGTACATACATTCAACAGTCTAATCCAAGGGTTTTTGATTAAGGGATCATACACATTTGACTGCACTCCTTGACCCTGGACGTAATGACTGGTGACGAGAGGGTGTAGATCTGCTGTCACACATTCCCTCAGCCTCTCACTGTTTTACACAAAGGAGAATGGGCCTCTTGTTTCCCTCCTACTCTTCCAACATGCTTGACATAGCTTGCAAATACTTCTATTTCCAACAATGCACAATGTTTTTCTTGGACTTAATGGCAGATATTCTAAATCTCCAGCATAAGAGAAATACTATTAATTACATATAAAAGAATTATGTAAAATTGAATTTATTGCAATTTTAATTAAATATACAACATTCAGAAAAGCATACCAACACAATTAGTATTTTTGCTTGCTTAAAAGTATTTACAAAAAAGGTATTTTCAAGTTTTATATAAACTATACAGTCATCTGTCCACAGGGGGTCAGGAAGACATGGGGGATAAGTAGTGAAAGTAAAAGACCACCAGTGTGAGACTGAACTAAGGGCTGTTTCAACATCAGTGAAGAAAATATTAAATAAAAATCTTCCCTTCATTTATCGTGTTCTTTGTGTGATTTCCCAACTAAAACACAGCCCAACCACATGTTGGACCCCAACTGTGGAAGTCATCAACCACATCATTTCCCCACATTTTATCATTTAAAATTAACAGAAACATTGCCAAAATATTCTTTGGGATCCTTTTTTTTGTCAGGTTCTTGTAGTCATTTGTTTTGGAAGTTTCTGTCCAGTGATCCTATGCCTTCTTCATTTTGCCCATGTGAGCAGAGCCATTCTCATAATGAGCAGAGAAGTTGCTGTTGCCATTCTCATAGATCAAACTGTTGCCATTGCTAGTACCGTTTCCATAGTGTTTTGCGCCATTTTCGTGGTGTCTGCCATTGGCGTGATGTGGTGTGCCATTCTGTGCCTTAACGGCCTGTTTGGGCAGGCGCTTACCCTTCACATAAGCCTGGATCCAGAAGTTGGAGAAAAGCACAAAGAAGAAGGTGCCATACATCCAGATGAGGTGGATAATGATGGGGAACTGGTAGTTACAGCTGTCCATGAAGTACCACTGTGTGGCATGGAGTGAGACCAGCACAAACTGAGTCTGTGGCACAAACACAAAACACCTACAGTTATTGCTGAGCCCTCATGACATTACGGGTTGAACTAAACACAGATACATACCAGCTGAATAGCAGTCATGTACTTCTTCCACCACAGAAACTTCTGGAAGCGAGGTCCAGCAGCAGCCAGCCCATAGTAGAAATACATGATAATGTGCACGGAAGAGTTGACCATGGCATGGAAAGATCCCATTCCCCCTAGTTTAACAAAACACACTGGGTTATTGCACTGTTCTGCCCAGTTTTTACCCCCATTATATCAAAGTTTATATTATTATTATTCTTTGTTTTTACCATAACCCCAAAGAAAGTTCATAGTGAATTGTGTTCACTTACAATGGAAATAAGACAGATTCTAAAAAGATATCAAACATTTTAAGCCGCCAACTTTACGTTTATAATTTTTAAAAAATTAATTATTTGTACAAGAGGCATGCAAAGGAATGTACAACATTTTTCACTGGTAATCATTAATTTAAGTGGTCAACTTGAGCAGGTTAATGAGTACTTACCAGGAGCATAACCCACACCCCACCACCAGGTCCAGGGCATGAATGAGTGGTGGAATATGTGGAGGAAAGTAATCTGTCCCTGCTTTTTCCTCAACACAAAGAAGATCTGAACAAGATTAAAATGTGATAGTTAATAAAATGTTATCATTACTGTCATTAAATATGTATGAACTTACAGTGTCGATGAGCTCAATTATCTTGGAAAACCAGAAAAGCCATGCTACTTGGACCATCTGCAAGTGTATTTTAGAATTACTTAAATGAAAGTTAAAACCACAAAATATGCACATTTTTAAGAAACCAATAAAGTCTTACTCTTAGTGCTTGAGGGCTGTTGGAGGTATCAATTGCATCACATCTCCATGTATAAGTTGTAGCCCAACCAGACATCATGAACTATGAAGTCAAGAGCACGTAGTTAGGTGTATGTCGCTATAATTTATCCAATTTAATCAGATCCTTACCTCATACACAATATATATTGAGAGGCCCACAAGTATGAAGTTATAAACTATCATGGCTTCTTTGAGTTGAAAAGGCTTCCGGTTAGCCATAATGCGAGGTCCCAGATACAGCACAAAGAACAGGTAGCACAGCAGAATTATTGTCATGGGAACTGGACTCTGCATGAGAAGATGTGATTTAATCCGTGGATCTGGAGAGAGTAAAAATAATATTCTTAATATATTAATTTCTGTTTTTTTCAAATCTTTGTATTCTTTGTTTGGTAAAGCACTTGCCGATTCCAGCTACAAGGTGGTTGTAGAGATCCATGGCTTGTGAGCCCAAGTCCTGAATACCCCGAAGCATATTTGTCACTTGATTACAATGGCCCAAATATCTGCAAGAAACAAATAAAAACACAGCTGTCACTTTTACATTTAACCTCAAAGTCTTCAGGACTCCTTACTCCTGATGAAACTGCAATTCATTCACTTCCGCCAAGAAAGGGTTACACACAGATCTGATCAACTGTCAAATATGTGTCGAATTCACAATGATTACTCTGTTGTTCAAGGAGGTAGCGGTGCCATCTGCAAATTTAGAAGTCAGTAGGACTGGAATGAGATTACAGCTGGGCTCATCCCTCACCAAACAAACACTCCCATAAAATCCCAGGATACTTTGCCAACTCCACAGCCACTCATCAGACATGGCCTGATATCAGAAGGGAGGGGCCACATGGAAAGGGGAGGGCATTCTTCTTGTAAAGCTGCACTTTGTGTGGGAGCTAGAGGTCAGGACAATACCCTATCACATTCTCTACACAAACCCATCACAACACAATGTGGACACAATCTGCAAAATAACACTTTAAAACATATTCACAATATAGATGTACATTTCAATGTAACAAATTCAAAGTATTGTACAGTATAAACACCATTAGCTCTGTTGACAAAGGCTCAACCATATCATGTGTAAACGTAAAAAGCCAAGGACATGCAGGGTGTGTCCTCTGGTGTACTGAGAACTATTGTTTAGTGCACAATCAATAACACTAGCTTAGTGTTTTCCCTGTATTAGGAGCCCACCTTGAGCCAACACCTGAGCAAAACCACAGTACAATATTCACAATTTATTTTGCATATGGAATGGCTCGTAGAAGCAGAGGTGACGCTGACAAATGCATGTTGGAGTTTCCATACAAAAAAAACAAAAGTTAATACACAGCAGCAGAAACATTCCTTTTTTGTAGTCATTCCCAACATCTCTGCTCCGATCTTTGTCCTTTTTCACATGATGATGCCTAACTTTGACAGACTGCCACTCACCTTGTCCATGGTGTAAATTGGGATTAAAAAGAACAGTTTCTCTTGTTGTAACAAATAGATGACATTTCAGAAAACTCTTACTTAAAAACCTGTGGTTGTTATTGAACCGATGTTGTAGGTTTTGGTTCAACAAATGCACCATCATTTCTGTGCTGAGTGCAAACATCAAGGTATCTTGTTCTGAGGAAAAATGCTGAACAGTTAAAGTCCCCAGGTAGTCCCCCGGCTACGTCAACGGAAACTAGTGTTTGACATCAACTACAGTGAGGTGAAGTTAATTGCATTACACCATTCCTACTGGAGGTATGTAAGGTCACTTCAGAACAAATGTCACATGGGTGATGAAAGAGCATACATTTTTCATAAATAGAATATTACATAATATTGTGACCAACCTCATTTTAGGGTAATAACAGTCTAATATAAAAATCATGACTAGACTTAATACAGAAACAAAGATGATCAATAGTTCAGTCACTAGAAGGTGGTTAGCAACAATAAGCCATTTCAACAACAGCAACTGTAGCTGTGGACACAGCTGCCCGGAATATCAGTGAACAAACATTTCTGTTTCCAATCAAAGGCTAATGTGCATCAGTCGTTTGAGATCAGCTGACCAGTTGCTGCTGTGTAAAGGGGTCAGAAGTCAGAAACTTCCCCATTACTGTAAGATGAGTTCACAAAACAAAGACCGTTTTAATGTTAACTACCCTGTGCAATCCTCTGTGCTCTGGAAATGCTGACAAAGTGGCTTGGTCACTTTAACTATGACACTGTACTGTAAAAAGGGAGGGGGCTTTCCATATGCGGGCAGGCCCGTGAATCATACATGGAAAATAAAAAAGTTAACACAAAAGTTGTTGGTTAAAATAAAGGAAAAACAAGACAATATTAGTCCCAAATCCCACTGTTTGAAGTTTCCTAAAAAGGAGGAAAGAGCCTTGTTTTATACAAAATTTAAATCCAACACCAAGTCCAAGTGTTAAAAAGTGTTAAAAATTGAACCGTTTGACACATGAGCCAAAGTCACTCATTCGATTCATGCTGGTTCAGGAATTGAGCAACTTACCAGGCTCAGACGAATTTCTCCCTTAATCTCAGGCCAGGAGTGGTTGTGGAGTCCTCTGTAGTCGCAGCAAGGAGAAGGGCGGGCAGGCACACGGTCAGCAGGCAGGAGGGCAGGCAGACTAGAGCAGCATCAGCACAGAGGAGCAGCCAGGAAGAGAGAGAGAGAAAGGGAGAGAAAGAGGAAAAGTAAACTGACGAGAGTGCAATGAGTGGGACACTGCTGCTAGTCTCCACCCTCTTTGACTCAGTGCATGAATAACCGGCAGAAAGGGGGCAGGGCAAGCAGGAGCCAAGAGCGACAAGGAGCAGACTGAGCGCTGAGTGAGGAGTGGGTCCCGAGTACGACATCCCAGCTTTTAATTACAATGTCCCACCTACCAATCCCGCCCCTAATAAGATCCAACAAGACATTCAAATCTCACTCTAGTTTTTAGTTTCTCGTCTTAAGGGCACACACGCCACACGTCTGGACAGTGCCGACCCTGCAGCTGTATGGGGAAGCCTGGAGATACTTTTTTTCCAGGCATTAAACAGGCCAACAGTCAGTGGCAGCTCTGTTATCATGAAGGAGCCTATTGTTCCAGATTCGCTGGCTCTTGTCCTGACCAACAAGCCACAAAACCAACCGGAGACATTTTCTTTGTCTCTGTAGGAGTCGACAATTAAAACTGATACATTTCTGATATGATATCAAGACACCAATACAACAGATTAAATTTAGCCGCTGTGCTAATGCTGGCATATTTATGTTAAAGCCGTTTGCAGACACATAGCTAATATGCACTTTCCTAAATAAAAGAAGTAAATAGATACAAAAAGACACGAGTCATCTCACTTTGGACAAAATGCTGATGATAGCCAAGAACTAAACAACACAGTGAGTTATTCAATGAAGTATTTCCTTTCACCACAAGTTTGAGGTCATGCAATTTCAATTCTAGAGGCACACCCAATCATTCCACACCAAAATTATAGTTATATTAGTGGTAACTAAATGATACTAGGGCTGCACAATATATATCGCAATCAAACTGAAATTACAAATTGAGCTGGTGCAATTATCAAAATCTCAAAGGCTACAATCATTTACCTAATGTAAAAAACAAAATATTGTGCCTGTAGTTTAGACCTCTACATTCATGGAAAACTTGTATTTGTTCATCAGTTTATATTTCTTCTGGAGTTGTTTAAAAAGTAGGATTCTATTCGTAGTGCACATTGTAAACATGTATTACAAATCTAATACTATAAAAATGTCAGAAAAATCTCACATTGGGGGGGGGAAAGGGATTACAAGTGATCTGGGATGGGGGGGGGGGTTAATGAGGAGCCAGGAAAATTACAGGACCAGGGTTAGCCATATTTATTTCTGTTATAAACAATTTAAGGGCCCAGAACATCTAAGTGTTTAAACTTATTTATACAAAATAGGAATGCACTGATCCAATACCGGTATCGGCCCTAATGGTACCAGTGTACGCAGACTCTAGGGGCGAGGTGGGTTAAGTGTCTTGCCCAAGGACACAACGACAGTATTCATCTGTGAGGGCTGGAATTGCACCGCCAACCTTCAAGTCAGTGGATCTAACCACTCAACCAATGATGCTTATGTAGAGAGTGGGATTTGAACCGCCAACCTTCGGATCAGTGGACAAACACCCAACCAACTGAGCTACTGTCGCCCTAATCCAGAAAAATTAACTGGATTGGATAGATATCCAAATATTGGTTCAGCCAATATCCTGGTTGGAGATATAAATTGATGTAAAAGGAGCATTTACTGGACATAGATGGCCCAGAAAGTCCCATAATGTTTGAACTTTATTTTTACAAAGCTGTTTGTTTTAGGAAATAAATGCTATTTATCTGGCATTTGTTGATATCGGGTATCACAGATACACAGATAAGCCATAGTTTTCGTTACCTCCCCAACATTTGTGCTAGAAGCACTGCAGAAATGGCAATCATGCAAATGTCAGTGTACATGAGGACAAACTGCTGAATTTGGCTGTACCTGGATGACACCCAAGCCCACAGGTGAGAGTGCCACAGTAAACCCTGCTATTGCACTGTCTCCCGAGAGACAGACCAGACCAGTTCTACAAGTCACACTTGACTCAGAAGTGGGGGCAGCACTGGAGCATTTCAGCCCCTCCTCCAAAATACCAAAACACAACAGGCAAGTAAATACATCATCACTGTCCATAGTAGAAACAGACAAATGCCATTCCAAATATGATCACCATCTTGCATGGTGACACAAACACCATTCTTTCTTACGGTTACACACAGAAATGCCAACTGATGGCATGCTTTGGTGATGCTGGCTCCACATGTCGTGTGCAGTATTATGGTAATCCCAATCACAGATAAATATGTGGCAGATTTGGAAATGCAAATATAATTATATACTTATACCATTACAGTCTGACTTAATTGCCAAGACCTTAGCAAGAACTTTATGAATGAAAATAAAACACAGTTTGGTCAAACATATTATGGTTTGGCGCAACAGAGCCCATGTGGAAAAGTGAAGGGCAAAGCTACATGTTACTGTAGGTTATGACCTAGATATTAGTGGTAAAATCCTCATCAGTGGACGCGCATCTATCCAGTGGCTGTTTATGTAGCACTGTGCAGTTAAGAGGCAGCTAAGTGAATAAAGTCCCTTAAGGCTGAAAACAATAACACACATTCCTCTCAAGTCCATGAGATGACTTCATCTCTAGAGGGCACATTAGTCAATGCCTCTGGGACGGCACTCACCTGACGCTCCTCAGTCCAGTCATCTTCAAAACAGTGGCCACAGATAACTACGTCTAAGATAAGGACCGACAAAAGAATTCATTCAAAACCCAGGTTTTCCTCCACTCTACGTGTTGTGTAAACAAGCCTACTCACTACAAAAGCAGATCAAGCAATCATACAATTCTGTGCATCTTTCAGTAAATTTGAAATTCTTAAGAAGTGTCTGAGGATAGCTTTAGAGCAAATGGTCTTTGGCCAAATCTTTACTCTAAATATGTAATTAAAATGAAATGTATCATTAGGCCCAGACAAATAAAATTAAGAATGACCCAATAAAATGATTCTAATTTACTTTATTTCATTTAACCTTTATTTAATCAGGCAAAATGTTTGAGAACTAATTATCACTTACATGAGAACCTGGCCAAGAGGCACCAGCAGAAAAACATACATACAAACTGTACATATCACAGACACAATACATTTACATAACAAGTAAGAACTTATCTTGAAGCGGATTATTGTAGGAGATCACAATCTACTCTAAAAGCAAACAAACGATCAGTGATAATGATGATGCATTGATGATGGGATGCAGGAATGCAGCTGAACCCGTCTAAAGACTGATATGTTTATACTGTCGTCCAAACTTTGGAGAAGAGCGAGAGGGTATCACCATGCAACACTAGCCTCATTCATCTAGTGCCCCTCCCACCCCTACACCCACCCCCCACTACCACCCGCCACCACCCCCACCCCCCAATACCTGTTGAGTCTACAGTCTCTGGACAATGAATTCTCTCTAAAAGTACAAAAATGCCACCCAAAGAATATCAATACCAATTCACACTTACTATAACAGCTAAAAGTGTTGACACATAGAATTAGGTCTATTTATATTCAGTAAACTCAACTCGTGTAAACAAGGTGTGAAGACAATAGGCTTAGGCAACACACCAGACTGAATGACAGATGTCATACAGATAAGATGAAACGAAAGGATAAGCAGAAAGTTACAACTAACTAAGTACACGTCCCAAAGTCAGAAAAGAAATGGGGTATGACCAGGTATGACTGTACTAACCCAAATACAAATACAATAGATGCTGTAGACACATGTATCATTATGCAGAACATTTATTAAGGACAAATAATGAATAAGATGTTATATACAAAACATTTGGATTTTATTCATGCAAAAAGTAAAGTAAGTAAAGGGTGGGCAATATGCCAAAAAAAAGTTTGTGATATTAGATATTGTCACTGGGATCAGATCATATCATGCATGATGTTGTTGCATAATGCACACTTTTAGATTAGTGTACAAGTATTTAAAAAAAAACCAAACACAACTTAATATCACTATTCACAGCCAAATTCCAGACAGATCAGGCCCTAATGATTTACTTATGTGACAACATAAACCTACAGCTACCTGGTTCAACTGAACAGACAGCATGCTATTGTTTAACAATGCACCAGAAGCAATAATCTAGATTCTTGTGATTGTCTTATGCAACTAAGACACATAAAGTAACATATAACACATGACACGAATGGCATGTTTGAGGAGTTTCAACATCCGACTACACCCTTATAACATACAAATACAAGTTCACTAAAGGGAGACAGTGGCTGCATTGGGAATAGTCAGTTTGTACAGTTTTGCTTGCATCCATTAACAGCAACGTGTGTAAAAACATTTTAGAGTGCATCCTTTCATTCATTCCTCATATTGGTCATTGCTTGTGACTAGAGGATATCCCAGGTATTAAGGGTCAGATTTATCATTTTATTATTTATCATTAACGTGACCTTTTCCTTTTCACATACACGTATTCAGATTATAAGAAGATAGGAGTAGTATAGCTACAACTGAGGGTTGCAATAGTTAAAATGAAAATGACTTAGATTGCTGCTTAGAGGTTTAATTTGCAGTGCCAAAGAGCCAGGCCATAGAACCACAAAGAAAAGATAACACAATTGCTTTTATATAGCACTTTCCCTGATGCTTATTTTATAATTTGTGCATTATTCATTCATTCATTCTAAGGTGGTAAGCTATTTCAAGCCACATCTATCCAGGGCAGACTGAAAGAAGCAAAGCTGCCAATCTCTGCCATCAATCCCCTCCAACCACCACCAGCACCATCACTCTCTCACATCACATACTATATGGAGAAATGGGTGAAGGTTCTTGAGGATACAATGACAGTATGTACCAGACTAGAGCCACTGCAGCTCCACAACAGGGCACCTGGTTTTCTCCTGTCGTCCTCTATCCTATCAGATTCTCAGGTGGTAGGGAAATCCCAATATAGTCCCTATAGGAGCAAAATGTGAATCTAAAAAAAAAAAAACCATAAATAAAAAAAAGCATCCATTTAGTGCTTGACTGTGAGGCCAGAGCTTTGGAAAAGTTTTTGAGCTTTTCCTTCAACAAGGGAGCAATATTTTATTATTTTAGACATTATATTTTGATAACAAGTAACTTAAAAAGTGTCAAAAACATGTTGCCATACTAGAAGTGTAGGCCTTAAGAGGGATTGTTTGGCCCAAAAAAATAGAGTGTAAAGCAGTGAATAGAATTGTTTAAAAAAAAAAAAAAAAAATAATCTCTGTTTACTTTACTTAGAAATAAGCTATTGGTGACACTTAACATGAGGCTACTGGTAACTTTAAGCTTCAATGGGATTGGCTACAATAAAGGTGAGCATCTTACTGAACTACTGACCCTAGTGTTCTTCTCAATTTTAAAATCCTAAACGTGAAATCCTTGACTACAAGAATCCTCACGCAGCAATAGTCTATAGCACACTGATGCCTAATGATGACAGTACAGCCCATATGTCATGGCCTACCTGTTGAGAGTGGAGGCTAAATCACCTTCTCTGTCACTTAGTTACGAAGAGCTTAGGCTGCAATGGACAAAAACATTTCCGTGAATAATGCTGAGAGCCTTCAAAGTGCATTGCAACAACAGCAGATCGTCAGTGCGCAGAGGCAGGAGAGCTGTCAATGCTTTGCTTTGTCCAGCGACAGCAGCACAGGTGCAGATGATGAGAGAAGCGGATACAGGACGATACCATCAGCACCGCCGAGGAGGGCCAACAACTTTCACTTAGAAAACTACTTAGGATACTTTTTACGTTCATAATCGCAGATCGCTTTGAAACAGAGCATTATCACCGCGAACACACAAAAGCAAAAATATTCTCATTCAGTCAAACGTCAATGGCGTTTGTCACAACTGCCACAATATTGCGCATCACTTCATCAGACTACTTACAAAGCGCTTTTACGCATTTATTGTCCCCCGAAGGTTATGAAGAAAAGGGATACTTACCAAATATGACACAAAGGCTGCCAAAAACGTGGAAAATAAAGAAGCAGAAGGCGGCGCGAAGTTCAACGTGCCTACACTTCCTTAGCGCTTAAATCAGCTCTAGGCCAGCCCATTGATGTAGTAGCTACAAGAAGGTGGAGTTAGTGGTGTACTCCTTCCTCCAAATATGGAGTTATTATTACAATGATAAATTATATTGCTACAAAACCTGTAGGATAAAAGGTGCTTGTAATTGCAGTGGGATTATAGGCACTTTTCTTTCTTATTTACTTTTGAGAGAGGCTATAATTAAACTGCTGCTTTAACAATAACATCATTACATTACATCATGAATATGCTGAATAATTATAATACCATGCTAGGAGTTAAATCTAAACAGAGTAAGGTTTCTATATTCACACAAAAACATGTGTTGTCAAGTCATATTACATGATCTGCATTTAAGATGAACAAAGAGATAACTTATTAAAAAAAGTGTTTTGTTTCCTCCTGCATACTCTTGAAAGATATGAACATGATCTACATAGAAGATAAAGTTTTGCATGTAGACGATCGAAACAAAATGATTTACATAGCTCCACAGACGCAGCCTTATATAAACTATTGTGTTTCCCACGTGTTGAACCTGGGTTGACTAAAGCTGCGCCCTGTTTTAGTTAAAGCATGTCATTATTACTGTTAAAATCCTGGTTGCTTCATAGAGTCATGTGTAGGTTATGATTTTTGTGTCGCTTCACTTTTCATGATTGCAGAGAATTCAGAGAATCAGAGTCATGAGGCTGGTCAGGGCAGCAGCACAAGGCCCAGAAGCCAAACGGTGCGTGTTTATGAGTAATCCATCTCAGAAACTGTTAACTTTAAAGTGGTGAGGTAACACCTTCACCTGGGGGCTTACTGACAATCTTCCAACGGAGGACTGTAATTCAAGCTCAGGTGTCACTCTGAGCTGTGTCAGACTTAAAGTGTAGTATCCAGAGCTTTTGAAAACTTAATTTTATTTCAGTTCACATGTGTTATACTGCAGGTAATGTTGGGAATGGAATGTTGGTCAAAATGATCTTGACCAAAAATTATTCACACTCTGTACACTGTGGTTATGTTAAGATTGCTGAGTGACAGATGAAGCTGAAATATGTAGTACTGGTTGAGCTTCTCCCGGTTTGACGTTTCTGTTTGATGACTGAAAACTAGAGCATAGTGCACTAAGGACCTGCCTGTCACAGAGGAGGCTGTACATGACTCATGGTTTCCTGTTGTCATCATGGAATGCATGTAGATTTGGATTGTGAAATACTCACATACTACTATTCCTTTGATAAACGCATTCATCTTGCTTAGTCATGCAAATAATTCAGCAAATAATTAATCATTACAGGGTAGTTTTAGTTTAATATGGTGATGGCCATTGAGCTTTGCCTTTTTCCTATACCAAAGGAAAAAATGACAATAACAATGAGTCTATTGTTTACACAGTTATAATGAGATAAGGAAATTGCTTGTGACTGGAAAAGGAAGAAAAGTACATAGTGTCACAGAAACTACCACAGTGACATCAAGTGGATATTTTGTATTACTGCAGCCTTAAAAAAAAGTCACAATAGCATTACACATTTATTACATGGACTGGATTTTTAGATAATAGTGCTAAAACTTGAGTGAAGTGACACAGTCAGCAGCAGCTTAATAAAATACACAAAAGTGCAACAGTTATCTTAATGCCTTGTTTGGAGCTTTCAGAGTACCACATTTCTATGTAAACATATAGTAACTGCAAGCGCTGATTAATCCTGATTCATGTGCTGTTGATCAGTGTAGAAAGCTTTGGAAATGTGCAAACCACATACATAAGCTATCAGTGTACATACGTAATACCAGATCTTGCGAAGACTGGTGTGGTAACACATGAATATATGAAATAATAACAATAGAAGTCATCTAGTCTCATGTAAAATCACAAATAAAAAGTACTGAAAAAAGTATTTCCTGCTACAGCAATTATCCAGTTACAACTACATTGTCTGCTGCCAGAGCAACTACTATAAATACTTTTTACAACTACATTCTTTACCAATATACCCCAGAGTTAAAATGCAGGGATTATTTCCACAAAAGACTGGGCTATCACTTTAAGACTAGCCTTTTTGACTCCTTTGCCAGTTTCTTAAAAAGGGCAAGAATCTAAATCATATGTTATTGAGAGTTGGCCAGCCAAACAAGCAAAAACCATATGTGGGATTATTGTGCTTCTTTATCCAACATGGGACTGGAAGGGCTGGCTTTCTCAGGACCTCACCAGAGGGCTTGACTTTGGGATGAAGCGAAAAAATGGAAAGAGCGGGTGAGCCAGTGGGATTTAGAAAAGTCTCTTCCACTCTTTATAGGTCTTCTTTGAACACACCCACAAGGAAGACGCGGACGGCAGCAGCCAGACAAAGTCAGGATGTGACATCACCCACAGGAAGAAAAGCCAAACAACTTTTTTCAGCCTTTACTCAGTTACTGTTGTTGACGAAATCTGGGAAGTGGTGGGCTAACAGCAGCAGTGAAGAAGTGGAAGAAACAAAGTGTCACAACACCCCTCATCTGGGAATTTACTGCCAGAGTGGTTTGACACTGATCCACTCCTGATCCTTATTTTAAAAAGGTACATAGTAGTTTTCTCATAGTTTTTACTACTAACCTTCACTTTGCTCTGTTCTAACTCCATTTCTAACCTTTACTTTGCTCTGTTCTAACTCCATTTCTTCATGCATCTGAATAAAAGTATCTTCAGAAATATGTGCATGCAGGGATTGCCAACTGCTCTACATGACCAGGCACGCTTTCCTGGGAGACTCTTAAGGCATGCAGAGTAACTTTCCCACATACTGTCACCTTTTGAATAAACCATAACTAAGAGGGTCCTGATATGAATGCCTGTCTAGGGCTGTGTCTTTGTGAGAGCACACAAAGATCTGTAATATGAAACTCAAATGCTTTGTTCTGGCCATATATCTCATGACCATGCCTTCATCTTCCCCCGAACTGACTTCAAATTGAGGCAGACAATTCCCCTCACACCGCCTGTGCTTTTGAATAGGTAATACTCTGTTAAGCATAATTTATACACCATACATTTGAGCTAACATGCAAATAATGACAATAGGCTAATTTAACTTCTTTGGTTTTGATCATAGTCCTCTAAACTAGGGCTCAAATGCAGACACAGTATCATGTTGCAATCACTGTGACTTGAATGTGAATCTGGAGCTAAATCTGAATCATCAAAACAGGCGTCAATCCTCACAGTATTGTTGAAAATAGCAGAACACTGAAGTGTTGCGCACTTATAACGCTCTGTATACCAATCCAGAGACACAATAGTCTAGACAACGCAACCTTTGACCTCTCCTCTAATAAAGCTACCTCAAAAGTTACCTCATGCTTAAACAAAACTACATGGATAGCCAAGATGGTATGTTAATAACTTATCATGGCTATATAGACTTAGAATTGTCTGTGTGAAATTATGCAATAGAAGTTTCCAGTTAAAGACCAAGACATAAATGTATTGGCTGTCGCATTAAACTTTCTACTCTTTGTAATTAAAACTAAACCGAAAGAAACACTTATTTATGTGTAATTAAAACATGTCTATTGACTATTGGCACATTGATACAAACATAAAACCCTTGTTAAATATTTTTTTAACAATTGTACTGAACACAGTAGCAAAGAGGTTTTACTTTTACACAATACACAAGTTTATACAGATGGATTTTACTACACCATGATGTCACACTTCTATTTCTGTCACTGAATCTTTTGTCATGAGTCATATTTATTTAACAACACTGGAGTGACTTATGATGTGTGATTCTGCCCAACAGAGAGGCTGAGCCTTGTCCAAACAAGACACTGATCCCTATGACCTGATCTGACAGCCACATAAAGTGTGGTCACCTCAACGGAAAGACAAGATCTACATAAGTACACATTATTGCAGGGAGCCTTTTTCCCCTTATTACAGGGGAATCACTGAGTTGATGGCTCTGTGTCTTGGACAAGTTTTCAGCAAAGACAAAACATTCAGGCCAAAGAAAAGATTTGAACCGGGAACACAGAGATTTGAACTGTATAAGAAAGCCCAGGCCTCATTAAAATCGGGCTTGGACTTGAGGAGAGTGGTCCAGCTGCCAGAGGGTGAGAATATCAATGACTGGATTGCTGTACATGTGGTGGATTTCTTCAACAGAATCAACTTGATCTATGGGACTATGTCAGAGTTCTGCACAGAGAGAACCTGCCCCATTATGTCAGGTGGGCTGCGGTATGAGTACAGATGGCAGGATGGGGAGAACTACAAGAGGCCCACCAAACTCCCTGCTCTAAAGTACATGAACCTGTTGATGGACTGGATAGAGTCCCTTATAAACAATGAGGACATCTTCCCCACCAGAGTAGGTATGTGTGTAGAGGCAAACTGACGTGTATCGCTGAATGTGTGTAACCTAATGCAAATAATAGACTGCTGCCTGTGTTTGATGCATCTGGGATGAAGTGGCAAGCTGGTCACCTTTATTAGGATCTGAAATTGGATAACACAGTTCAGAGGGAGGTTAATTAAACTGTATAATGTTGGCATTTAGAGGAGATTGGATAGCTGTGCTGCTCTGTGGTCATTTGGCTATCAACATTTTCTGTACATGAGTTTTATGGGTTAGTTGTTATTGCTCCACCATAGCCTTGATTAACACATATGCTGTGTTGATTAAATATTTGTCAGTTAAAATGATACACAGAGGCTTTTCCATATTCAGTCATTGAAAGGCTGCAATGTGAGGTATTAGAAACTGAGCGTTAAGTAGTAATGATGGTAAAAGTAATTGGATATCTTTAATAGGCCTAATTCCGCATATACATTTATTAGAGCTAACAGTTAATCCGATCTGGCTAAAGGCTAATGCTTACTGTATAGCTCACAACTGTGTCTCAGTAAGACCAAAATAATGCTCATTTATTGTATTTATTTGAAATTATGTGATACTAGTTTTTATGCTTATTTTGACCTTGCCATTATTCCAAAATTATAAATCCCTTGAAGTGAGGAAAATTTGATATACCTGGTACACAAACTCAAGATAAGGATGTATTGTATTGTTTATGTATTGTGTAGTACTGGCAGTGTAAACAGTTCATACTTGTCCAGTTATCAGGATCAGGTCATATTCCTGTTTTCTTCTTAATTTCAGGTGTCCCATTTCCTAGGAACTTCCAGCAGGTGTGTAAGAAGATCCTGAGTCGTCTCTTCAGAGTTTTTGTCCATGTTTACATCCACCACTTTGACAGTATCTGCAGCATGGGAGCAGAGGCCCACATCAATACATGTTACAAGCACTACTACTACTTCATCACTGAGTTCCACCTTATTGACAGTTCAGAACTGGAGCCTCTGGTAAGATTATAGCCACGTCTTCACTAATATATAAATGTGTACGTAAGTTAGATGCCCTCCCACTTTATTCAGCTGGGGGCAACAAGGCTGTTCTGTGATGCTAACCTATAAGATGGGTTAGAGTCTCTCTTAAGGTGAATTGTTTTATGCACAATACATGAGGAAAAACAACTGCCTATGTTTCAGCTGGATGGGCCATGTGAAGAAGTGTTTTTCAAGCATCGCTAAACGTTTCTGCTATCACCATCATAAATCCACACATGTTAAGGTTCCTATAATGGGAACTCGATAGAACATTTGTGTCAGCATCACTAAAGATAAATGTAGCAAATGTACTCCTTTATTGTTCTGCAGTTAGTACCTGAGGCAATGCTTTGTTACAGGTGTGGAGGAAGTATAGTCTTGACTCTTCCATTACTGCACAGATTTCCCATTACTGTTATAAATTCTAATAACTTTTATTGCTCAACATAATTTCAGTTGTCTGAGCTAATGTTCTATATGTGTCATTTGTTTTGTTTGTGCCCCACAGAAGGAGATGACAGAGAAGATATGCCATTAAAAAGAGCTATGGACAAGTTTATCTTTCACCTTTATCTGAGCCCAAGGGACATATTTCCATTTCATTCAGTTAATGTTGTCATTTCATACGTGCATGGCCAACAATGAGACTTTATTATTTCCATTCCGAATAATGTTAAATGGTGCAGCAATACTATTGTTTAGAAGTCAAGAAAATAGACCACAGGTTATTTTTTTATTTTTGCATGAATGTTTTTTTTTCTTTTGAGTTATGACCATATGACCATTTGTGATTATGTTTTGATTGTATTAAAAATACATGAAAATATTCCAGGCTGATTTAATACTTTTTTTGCTTTGTTTTGGGGAATCCTTTGACTTGACGTATGTGACAAATGCTTTTGTAGTCACCTGAATTAGGCTCTTGAAACGTAACTAAGCAAAGACTGATTAATCTAACAATTCCTTTCTGAGGAAATAGTAAAACTAGCATGACAGATCTCTTCAGAAATCCCCTCGACGTGGACTGGGCGTGACTTCTGAGCACACCGGTGATGTCATTAAAACGACATCTTCTTTTATCCAATGAGACACAAGAAAATTGTCACGAGCGCGCGGTGGGCGGAGCTATCTTTGTTTACGTCTTTCCCGCGTGTGCGTCACTGGTTGTTTGACTGATGGATCCCATCTAGTAATGGATGCCTACCTCAGCCACCAAAGGCTTTAACATTCGGGATTTGGCCGAATTGGACTATTCCAGGTTAGAAATATTAATTTTGACTGTGTTATGTCAGATGTTGTGTAGGTTGTAACGTAGTGAACATTCAGACAATGACAGCGTCAAAGCTAACATGCTATGTTAGCTTAAGCAACATTAAAACACTGTAATGGGATTGATTCCTATCTGTTGATTCAGGCTATCAGTAAAATACCACTACTGCTATACGGTTAAGTTTTTCTTCCTAATTTTAAACTTGTGTGAATATTCTTTTCTTAATAAGCTCACATGTAGACGTCAGACAAGCAGGTGATGTACCGACATTTACTATAAACGTGTCGATGCATCATTTTGTGTGTTCTCAGTTGCGGATATGGTGTGGTACGGCATGATGACGGAACTACAGTCCGTCCAGGTCCCACTCAAGGTAGGAAGTGTAAAACTGGTGTTTACTGTAACTTTATTACCTTGACCAGAAACTGTCAGAAAATGATTAATTGCACCTATTTGCAAGAAGTTTTACCACTTTTCATGACTCGAGCCTATAACTCATTCTCGTAATATTTAGGATGAGTTGGGGCTTGCTGTGTTGTTCCTGAAGCATGACCTGACTGACACAATCATTCTTGGGCATGCTACTACAAGATTCAACATTAAAATAAGCACATATATTTACACACATTAGAAAGGGCAGTGCAATGACTTTGCTTTCCATACACAACATGATCTCTACAGCTAGTCAAGCACTTCCTCCCTCTTGACCTGATGTAGCCTCCTCTGTTACAGGACAACCCCAGCACTCTGAGCCAAGTTGGGCAGAGCTGTGGGGTATCTCAGGACACCGGACTTACTTCAGAGCAAATACAACAACTATCTGACGGCCCTTCAGGTATTCAAACAGAGAGTATAAAGTGGGTTGCTTTTATTTGCAAGTCATCTTTTTAATGCACTCTTCCTCTTTACGTGGTAGAATGTGAAAAAAGCCAAACAGATGCGGATGCTGTTAAAAGAAAGAAGAAGAAAAGGAACAGAGCGACGGATAGCTTCACCGGCAGTTTTGATGGTGATTTTAAATTTGGGAGCACACTATTGTTGTTAATGCAGCAGTAATGGCACTTTTGTCTTCTTTTGGCAGATCTGTACAAACTCACTGATGAAGTGCTGGGTCAGGGCGCTTATGCAAAAGTACAAGGCTGTATTGGTCTACAGAACAGAATGGAGTATGCTGTGAAGGTGAGATTTGTGTGATTTCATCATGCTGATCTTTTATAACTAATCTAACTAAGGGTTATTGTAAAAAAAAAATCATTGCCTTTTGTATCAGGAGTTTAGAATGGACTAATAAAATAAATGTATATTTTATTATTGTTATTATTATTATTGTTATTAAAACCTCTGTATTTACAGATTATTGAGAAGTGTGCTGGGCATAGTCGCAGCAGAGTCTTTCGAGAAGTGGAGACACTTTATCAGTGCCAAGGAAACAAGTGAGTGGAGTTGGTAAAGCAAATGTGGTCATTAATAATAATGTGAAACACAGATGGTAATCATGTACATTTCTTGAAACAGGAACATTTTGGAATTGATACAGTTCTTTGAAGATGGCAACTGTTTTTATTTAGTATTTGAGAAGCTGCGTGGAGGTAACTTTTATGTCAGCCTGCCCCCCTAAATGATACCTTATAGAAATCTGGGTTTCTTATTTCTCTTCCTTAGGCTCAATTCTTACACATATTCAGAACCGAAAACACTTTGATGAATTGGAGGCCAGCAAAGTAGTAAGGGATATTGCCCAAGCGCTTGACTTTCTTCACACAAAAGGTAAATCTACTTAAGGATAAGTGATTGTGTTGTTGTGCTAGTTTGTGTTTAACCATTTTTTTCTACAGGCATTGCTCATAGAGACCTAAAGTTAGAAAATATACTTTGTGAATACACAGATCAGGTAGAGTTCTGTACAAATACATAAAAAAAATATATATATATATCAAATATTCATTATAAAATTATATTTGATCTGTATTTTGTAAAGGTTTCTCCAGTGAAGATATGCGACTTCGACCTTGGGAGTGGAGTGAAACTCAGCAGTGCCTGTACTCCCATCACTACTCCAGAGCTTACTACACCGGTGAGCAGTTAAACAACCACAAACTGCTGCACATTTGCTGTACTTGAAGACAGTTCATATTTATGTACATTTTTGGTATCTTAGTGTGGCTCAGCAGAATACATGGCTCCAGAAGTAGTGGAGGTGTTCACTGATGAAGCCTCTTTCTATGACAAGCGCTGTGACTTGTGGAGTCTTGGTGTTATTCTTTACATTCTTTTAAGTGGAAGTCCTCCGTTCACTGGGCACTGTGGCAGTGACTGTGGCTGGGACCGCGGTGAGACCTGCAGAACATGCCAGGTGTGTTTTTTAAAGCCATTTCGCTTATGATTCCTTCAGGTCAAATGATCTGCATAACTACAGTAGTAATTTATTGCACTGCACTGAAGGCATGTTTGTCTCTATAGAACAACCTGTTTGAGAGTATTCAGCAGGGAAAGTACGAGTTTCCAGATAAGGACTGGGCCCACATTACAGAAGGAGCTAAGGATCTCATATCCAAACTGCTGGTACGCGATGCAACTCTTCGACTTAGTGCTGCTCAGGTCCTCATGCACCCTTGGGTACAGGGAGTAAGTATGATAACTCACATGAAAGAGTTTGTACTATATTACCTGTCTGTGAAGTTATTTGTAAAGCTCATGAACTCTTTATTTTCTACAGAATGCTCCAGAGAGAGGTCTTCCAACTCCTCATGTCTTACAGAGGTATGCACTGTCTGTATTACTTTTATTATATCTGAATTTAAACTGAAATTTCTCTTTTTTAGGAACAGCAGCACCAAAGACTTGACCCAGTTTGCAGCAGAAGCCATTGCCTTCAACAGGCAGCTGTCCCAGCATGAGCATGAGCAACAAGAGGACGTAGGTGCCATTGTGTGCTCCATGAGGCTGTCCCCTCCCTCCAACTCCAGACTCGCTCGCAGGCGGGCCCAGTCCAGCGCCCTGCGCACTAAGGACTTTGCACCGGCTTTGGATGACCTTGCAGGCTAACTGGCACACACAGATCTCATCTCCAAACTCTGGTTTCCTGCCCACCTTTTATGTGTTTTAGTATTTCCATTGGGGGCCTTAAATCATATTATTAGTGAGTGATTGTTCCTGGTGGTAAAGCTCTTTTCCATAGCCAGTAATCTCATCTCCTGGATGAGAGTAAAAGCAACAAGGGTGCAGATAATATTTGACCATTGCCTCTTACTTAAGGTCAAAACTACGAGTATTGATGATTTTAAAGTATTTGAACAAAGCTACATTTTACATATTTGCATTTCTAAATCAGAACTGTTATAGCATTACTTTTTTATTATGGTCAGGGTTACTGTTTTTTCTATAGTTTCAATAGGGTTTTTTTTATTTAATGATATTACTTTTACTGAAAAGGTTTGTGAAAGGTTTGATATTTATTATGAAAGAACAAGCTTTAATGGTTTTGGTGAGGTCTGTTAATGAAACAGTTTTACTTTTACAAGTTGCACTTACGTACTTTAAAATAAGTTTATTTGAAAATGATATTTGGAGAATTAAGGATCGTGTTTTACCTCAAAGTAGTGTTTGAACATGTGTTACTGTACAAAGTAAGTCCATCAAAAGCCCTGTGACTTCTCTTGGATTTCATTTGTTTGCGTGTGAATGTTTAGGGATTTGTTTTTATAGGTTTTGGTAAAGTGAAAGGGAAATAATTGAATGATTGATCAGCTAAAGTTTTGTTTTTTGAGTCTGTAAGTGTATTGATTTTATTTTTCATATATTTTAGAATGAACCTTAATGAGAAACTTTTTTTTTTTTTTTAACGTTTCCAGCCTTAACCTCAAAATTACACTTCCTGTGATTGCACATAGTTGCCATGGACACCTCATCCCTATAGCAACAAAGGGCCTTCGCTGGCTGGAGGAATTGTACAAGATTTGCTCAGAATGAATAAACACATGAGGAAACCAGCATTTGTGTTGAATCCTCTGTCTGCTATAATGAATTGTAACAGCTGCTTTGTTTTTCCCTTTAGACTAATGCCATCAAGAAGTAGTAACTGGTATGCCATTATGAAGGCCTGCATTGGTTTGACAAAGCTCCAAGTCTATGCATAAAACTCTGTAAAATGGAGCTAACTTACATGCTGGCATATTTTCACTGGTATGCTCTTCTCAATAAAAAAAATAACTCCGATGTTCTGACTTTAAAATATGTTTAGTGAATGTTTTATGAATGTAAATGCAAGTCTCTTTCTCTTGCATTCAGAACATAGTTTTAAGTTTATACCAACAGCATGAAATGCAAATATATTTTCTCTACTTTCTTCTGCCACTACTACTACTCTATATAGCCAATTGGATCATAGTATCCATGGGCGCCCCCCAGCGGTGAATTGCACTTTGAAGCGATGATGAGAGTCGCAGCTGCAGATTCTCTGCTGAACGAGATGAGCGGCAACTTCGGCACCACAGGATCGACACGCGTGAAACAACTACAATAGGATTGACATTGTGAGTAGACTTACTTCATAACTGATGCGCTAATTTGAAAATATTTTGTTCAAGATGCCCAACCACGTGTCTGTAAGTCGTATCAAATCAGGTTATGTCCATCATTTTAAATTCAGTAAGCCTGTGAATTATGCTATTTTGTTTTCATGCATAAGTGTTGGTTAATGTGAAAATGTTATTTCTTTATTTAGGCTTCTAGGTTTTCTCTTCACCCTTTATGGATTCCACTGAGCTCCTTATACGTCATGGTGCCCCCAGATAAAAGCTCCAAACAAGCCAAGGTGTCCAGGCAGCCCACCAAGTGGAGGCAGAGCCTGCCCTCTCCGGCCCTGTGCTGTGCGTGTGGTCTGTGCATCTTGTTGGCTGGCATTAACATCACTCTGGTGGGGGCCTTCGCCTTTGGTACCTTCATGCCCTCAGGTAACCCACCCATCATCATCGGACCTCTGCTTTTATTATTGGCCCTGGGCTTCTTCACTGGGTGCTGTGTGGTCAGCAGGAGGCCCCCAGCCCACACCACTAACCAGGCCAAGGGGGGAGAAAAGTGGGGGCTGATGCGTATGGGAGCCGTGGCCTTTGAGATGGAGACCAGTGAGCATACACTGCAGGACACTACAGCCATCCAGCTCAGTCCAACTAACTCTCCAGCATCCTCTCACAAGTCTAACTCCAGCCATGGGGCCAATAGTGCCCCGCTCCCCTGTCAAGGCGGGGGCGGTCTGCATGTGGGTCTGGGTGAGAGCATAGCGGGAACTTGACCTCTAGACGACATCATGACACACTACAGGATGGACATATATCTTCTGTTGTCTTTCACTACTGAAAATGTAAAAAACTGTTTGTTACATTAAGTGGCATTATTCTTAATGTCTTAGTTTGTGACCTTGTGGAATAGTTTCATATTTAATATTGTTAGGTCTTAGCATGAAAACTGATTGCATTTAAAGTATCTACAGTTTGTTTTATAAATGTAATTGTCATTCCCTGTGTGCTGTTCAGGCAGGATTTAATCATTAACACAGTCAAAGACAGTGTATTGGTATAAGGCAGTGCAAAAGAGGAGTTTTTCTTATCTGAGAACCACCAGCCACTGCAATGCAAACAAGCTCTTTCTACATGTTTCCATATGACTTAGCATAGAGGCCAGACCACTGTTTACATGTGCTGTGCACAAACAGTACTGTGTTCCATCAGTTGCATTGACACTTGCTCTGTTACGTTACTGTATTACAGCTTACTGTCTCTCTGTGCCTGTGGCTTCATAAATGATTGCCTTGAGATTCATAAAAGTCATGGCTTATGTGTGTTAAAAAAAAGAATGAGATGTCTTGGCAACCTGAGCTCATTTAAAAAGTAACTAGCAACCAGGTCATGCTGCCCTGGGGAAATGTGAGCTGAAATTAATCTAGTAGAGTGGAAATTAAAAAAATGTTTTTGATGGTTGCTTATTGTCTTTGCAAATTTCTATTAAATTGTATGCAAAACAGTGTTGAAAGCATTCATGAAAATGTATGACAAATAACCAATTTTATTTTCCCATTAAAGGGGTCCACATGTGTAGACAAAAAAGTTGTGAGTCTGAGTAGACTATGCCCCTATTCCTTTCAGAGCAGGTGTGATATTTGAAATAAAGACACATTTTATGTTGGTAATGGGGCTATTCTCTCTTTGTGCCAAAAATACAGCAACAAAATCAGCACAACTCAAGCCAGATGGCATCATAATGGCACTAATATTCTGAAAACTGTATCATTTTCTGAAAAGCAAACTAAACTTATTACAAGGTGCTTCTTCTAAGAGACACTGTCACATTATGCAGTTGAATCAAAGACTACCCTAATTCTACCTGGCTTTTGGGGGTGGTAAACACAAAAACTAGGGAGGTACCAGCATTCTTAGTCAGGTGAGAGAGGAGAGGTTGTCTCAGCATGGCCTTTGCTAAAGATTCTCTCCATAAAGTCAATATAATGCTCTCTCATTTCAAGTTTCCTTTTCAGTGTTTTGTGTAATGACATTAAATGAGTGAGGGCTTGTTCTTATCATTGGGCTGACCAAAAAGAGAGTGGAGCTATCCAGTTATTTGCCTCATCTTTAGGAAGTTCTTTTTTAGTGCTTTCAAACTATTAGTTTTTTTTTTCTTTTTTTTTTATCTGATTAATCACATTTTTGATTTTTTGAATAATTCTTAAAAAAAGAGCCAAATATTTTGACAAGAATTAACTTTTAAAAAAATGTTTTTCTGCTCAAAACCTGGAAACAGTGCAGTAAGAAGTTGACCCAAATGTACATTTTGAACAACTCTGAAAAAATGCAAATAACAAATGGCTAATGTACACCAATACAAAATTGACAAAACAGCCATGAACATAACTCAGAGTGCACTGATGAATGTCAGCATTTACTCTTACTGTAACCAATTGCTCAGGCAGACAAACCTATTGACATTTTCAGATGACAGTGCTGATCTCTTTTTTGTACAAAAAGTCTTTCATAAGGTAAGGTTCTGTGTCAAATGTGCCAGTTTACTGTGGTCACCACTATGTGCTGACCACCACTCCAAGCGACATGCGTCAATGCTTACACAGGGCTCTGCCTTGTACCTCTCAAGAGCATTGTCTGTGGCCTCATCCTTTGATTCTGACTATGACCCCATGAGCAGTAGAGACATCTTTTCTGGTGGTGGGCCTTTCTCTGTTTCATCCATGGACCCCTGGGGCTCAGGTGCACCTTGTTGAAGCATGTCACTCAAAGTTTGCCACACCGCTCCCCTTTCTGCCCATGGTAGGTATTGGAGGTCCCTTAAAGTGAGGCCCTTAAAGCGAGGATCTAAATCTGTTGCTATCTTTAGTCAGGCCACGTTCAAGTTCTCTTTTCCTGTTTTGAGATCCTTTGTAAATGCAGCTTTGAAGTTGAGTACGTAAGCTGGATCAACATCTGACACCTGCATTGTATGCAGAAGATGCCACAGTACAGGCAGCACCACAAAGCAGGATACATACTTTTCCCCACCAAGGAGCTCTGTGATGTCCCTAAGGAGCACAAAAAACATTTAGCACAACATTTAAAACTGTGAATGCTAAATTTGAATAATAAGAACAACAATAATACCTCATCTGCAAGGTTCAAGAAGTGTCTCTAACTTTTCCAACTTATCATATTCTGCTGGTGTTAACAGAGCTAACTTGTGCTTCTGCTGGATGAGTGTTGCCCTCATTGGCTCCTTGTTGTGCTAGAGCCGTTTGATCATTGACAGGGTCGAATTCCAGCATGTAGGTGCGCTGTGGAGTGCGTCTTCAGCCTCACCCTCTTGCTTCAGAACATTTAGCCTTGCCTCAATGTCTACCTTCTTGACCTCCAAGTCTATTTGGCATTTGCCGTACTGGGGTCTTCTGCTGCAGCTTGATTGGAGGTAGACCGCCGTGAGCTGTGTGAAGTGTGGGAATGGTATTTCGACCGGACATGGAGCTGGGAGATGGTTGGTGACTCCTGTGCTTGTGACATCTTGGGCTGTGTATTTGATTGATGTGTATGTAAATGTTTTTACTCTTCTGCAATCTGCCCAACACCAAAATGGTCCCAGAAACAACGACAGAATGCAGGATGATTTCTTACATTTGCAAAACTGCAACAGAGATATAAGAAATACATCAGTATTTGTATAAATGTACAAACAGAAATTAGCATGTAAGCTAATAAATGTGAACCCCAGAACCATAGACTGTATAACAATTTATAGATACAGTCCATGTGTATAACACTAGCATTGCAGTAAACTTGTTTTTATACAGACATTGCCTTAACATAAATATTACAGCATAGAATTAAGTAAGTGCACATCATTTTAGTCACATGTAATTTACAGCTTATGTTTTGCCCAGTGGTTTCTGAAGATTGCACAGAGGTGCGTTTGCAAGTGAACACCGCTTAGATGGCGCTGCCAAGTACAAACCAATTACAAACTAATTAACAAAGAAGAACTTACAAAAGTAAACTTACACCATGGAGTTACAATGACAATGTCGACCTCTCGTGGACAAACAGGGAATGACACTAGTGAAAAAAATAAAACCAGCAGAATTGCATTACAAAAATGAGGGACAGTACAGCGCCTATGTATGACTGGAACGTATCTTAGTAATTTAGAAGAATTTCTTTTTCTCTATCGAAAATGATTTATGGATGATGCCGCATCAGGGGAGTCTAGTCAGCTAAGGCAAAAACATTAGTTTTTTTCTCAATAGTTCTCATCACACACACAAAAATATATATATATATATATATATATATATATATATATATATATATATATATATATATATATATATATATATATATATATATATATATATATATATAGATATATATATACATATACATATATACATATATATATATATATACATATATATATATATATATATATATACATACATACATACATATACATACATATACATACATACATACATACATACATACATATACATATACATATATATATATATATATATATATATATATATATATATATATATATATATATATATATATATATATATATATATATATATATAGCTGACTGGTTAGCTCAACTTGTAAGTCTTATGACTTTCACATCGGGGACTCAGACGTCGCCCGGCCAACCAGAGCACCTTGATGATAAATGGGCTACTGGAACAAGGCGGAGATGGGCCGGATGGTGACAAAGAGAGGGAAGGTAGTCCACACAGAAGGGGTCTCACTCCCAGAAGGGACAATAGCAGACATTGAGGACAGTTACAAGTACCTTGGTATCCCACAAGCAAATGGCAACCTTGAAGAGGAAACAAGGAAAGCAGCTACGGCCAAATACCTCATAAGGCAAATCATCAACCTGCCCAGGGACTACAGGTGGAAATTAGCACTAGCGCTATAACCTGGTACAATACATCTCTCCTGTTTAGGTTAATGTAGATTGTGCACTGTCCCTGTCTCAAAATGAAATGAAATGAAAATGAAATGAAGTGCTAAGGAGTCAGCTCAATGGCAAGAATAAGACCAGGCAATAAACAGCTACGCCCTGCCAGTAATCAGATACCCAGCAGGAATCATAAGCTGGCCAAAGGAGTAGTACATCCAAGACAAGGCCCCAACAGATGACATGCTCAGCGAATGTCTCAGACAGTGGAGTGCAGAGGAAGAGGAGCTGGAGGAACCATCATGGAAGGACAAGCCCCTGCATGGGATGTACCACCGGAACATAACTGAAGTGGCTGATATCAAGAAATCCTACCAATGGCTTGAGAAAGCTGGACTGAAGGACAGCACAGAGGCACTCATTCTGGCTGCAAAGGAGCAGGCCTTGAGCACAAGAGCGATAGAGGCCCAGATCTACCACACCAGACAAGACCCAAGGTGTAGGCTGTGCAAAGAGGCTCCTGAGACAATCCAGCACATAACTGCAGGGTGGAAGATGCTGGCAGGGAAAGCATACATGGAGCGGCATAACCAAGAGGCAGGCATAGTGTACAGAAACATCTGTACAGAGTACGGACTGGAAACCCCCCAGGTCAAGGTGGGAAACACCTCCAAAGGTAGTGGAGAATGATCGAGCCAAGATCCTGTGGGACTTCCAGATACAGACTGACAGAATGGTGATAGCAAACCAACCGGACATAGTGGTGGTGGATAAACAACAGAGTAAAGCCATTGTGGTGGACATCGCAGTACCAAGCGATGGGAACATCAGGAAAAAGGAACATGAGAAACTAGAGAAATACCAGGGCTCAAAGAAGAGCTGGAGAAGGCCTGGAAGGTGAAAGCCTCAGTGGTGCCCGTGGTGCCCGTGTCATCGGAGCACTCGGGGCGGTGACCCCCAAACTGGAGGAGTGTCTACAGCAGATCCCAGGAAAAACATCAGACATCTCAGTCCAGAAAAGTGCAGTACTAGGAACAGCAAAGATACTGCGCAGAACCCTCAAGCTCCCAGGCCTCTGGTAGAGGTCCCGAGAGTGGAAAAAGAGGGGATAAAGACCACCCGTGGAGGGTGAGGAGATTTTTAAAACAATTTTTATTATACACACACACACACATATATATGTATATATATATACACACACACACACACATATATATATACATATATATACACACACACACACACACATATATATATATATATACACACACACACACACACACACACACACACATATATACACACATATATATACACACACACACACACACACATCTATATATATATATATATATATATATATATATATATATAGAGATATATATATAGAGAGAGAGAGAGAGAGAGAGAGAGAGAGAGAGAGAGAGAGAGAGAGAGAGAGAGAGAGAGAGAGAGAGAGAGAGAGAGAGAGAGTTGCGGGTCCGAGGGCAAAACACAAGCATCTTGCACGCGCATTTATGAGACAAACATCCTGCATCGTTTGACAAACTTGAGCTGAAAATATTCATAAGTGACATTTGACTATTGAATGTAGATTTTTGTGTGTAGTTAGCTAAACAGCATTTTACAGACACACACAATATATATTTACCTACAATCACATCAATAGCAGAATAAACCACGCTCACCGATTGTGAACAACATCCAATCCATCCAAAATAAGCTCCTCTCCTCCTGAGTCCACAGTCATCTTCACTCTGTTTTGTCCGTTTCATCATGTTTAGTAGCAAAACAACAGCTCCTACAATGCACATTAACACTCTTCGTTTACTGGGTAAAGTCCGTCTGTTTACGGAAAATCTCGGCATGTCACACACGTGCTCCGCTGCTCATTGGCTGTAAGGAGAAAACGTCACTAAACGTGTGTGATGTGATTGGTTGATTCTACAGGGGAGAGTGGGGGTAAACTTTCAGTCTCCTGTAGCACTGATTCGCTGTTTGCGGCTCCAGTGATCCACAACCTCCACCTTATTGGACAACACTGGTGTCAATCAGAAGCTAACGTGTGTGTTTAGCTCTGAGGAAGAAAGGCCGTGTCCCAATTCGTCACATGCACCGTTCGATGTACTGTTCGATGTACTGTTCGAAGTGCAGGTCGAAGTACCCGCCCGACTTAAGGGCACGTTGGTGAATTTTTGGTGAATCGAGACACGGTCAAGTCTTAAGTTTGTTATGCCTGAAATTGACCAAAGAATTGCCAAAAAGTGACGGACCAGATTTCGCGTGTGGAACACTTTCCTGCAGCAGTTTCGACATGGAGGATCTAACTTATTTTGTGGACATGATTTCTTGACTGGATTATATTCTCTGGACCTGTACAGAACGGAGACTAACTTTGTGGAATATGTTGATGTTTGACAGAACCAGAGCCTCAAAGGTGAGTGAAGTCCAAATCCACATTTTTGGCTTTTCTGTAAAAACGTCTTTCCTGTCAGCACTGTGGTGACTCCAGGTGAAAATTGTTTCCATGTACGAAAAGACGAGCTCTGTAGCTTTCATTTGATGTGTAGATTGTTTGTGTGAGTGACACAGAAGTAAATGTACATCCCTGTAGAGTTGTAAAGTGGGCCCGGGCCATCGGAACGTTGACAAATGAATCATTTATGGCGATAATATCGTCAATGACGATATATGACGATATATGACGATATATATATATATATATATGTGTGTGTGTGTGTATATATATATGTGTATGTGTGTGTATATATATGTATACACACACACACACACACACACACGCACACACACACACACACACACACACACACACACATCATCATATATTTATTTCCAATCTCTAGGAATCACTGTGAAGCAGTGTTTTACCATGTGGTTAAGATAATGCATTCAACACCAGAACGACTAAAAAACAATCGACTTAAAAATTCTTCTACATTCCTTGCAGTGTAAGAGTGATAGTGACAGTATATCTGTGAAACAATGTCTTGTCAATAATAAAAATTCTTTGAAATAATGTATGCAAACACTAGAGGGCAGTCTTACTCTTAAGATTGAAAGTGCAGCTCTCATTTGCTCCAAAATATGCAATTTCATTTGGCATCTTCATGTCCAACCTTTAAAATGTATTTAGTAATTGTATTTTGCAAAATTATAGACTGCAAGTTTTTTTTTAGTTAGCTCCCTTTGGTTATAATGGTGTAACAGTAACTTCAGTTTAGTTATAATCTAACCAAGATAAGTTGTAATAATCATAGTTAACATTTGCTTGAATAAATGATTCAAAACAGTGATGAGATACACCCTGTGTATTACATTTTAACAGACTGTCTAATATGGGCTACCACTGTTTACAATAGTCTAGTACTGAAAGTCAAATAAACAAAAATAAATAGTTATGAAATGTACATCAAAATATCAGCCCCCCAAAAATTAGACTTATGGCAGCAACATTAATTGCAATCAAATTTGATCATTTTATAATTTGATAATATAAATTGATAATAGATAGCAATTTCACAATTTCAATGGTCACAATTATCAAATTACAAAGGTTGTAATTATCTCGGGTTTTGGGGGAAAAATAATCTAGCCCTGTTGCTTAGACCTCTATATACATTTTCTGAAAGATGATTCTTGCATTAGTTCAGCAGTTACTAGTTCAGACTCAGACTCAAATGTTAATGCTCTTTGATGGGTTTAAAATGTGCACTGTGAACTGAATCCTGATTTAAAAACATAAAAATATGTATTATCACAAAACTTTTTTCCCGAAAGTATGCATCTCTAATTAGTGTTTCTGTGAAGTCTGATCACTGTGCTAATTTCGGTAAACTATGATACATTTTAAGCTTAACATGCTCATATATACTCATATGACCTGGTCTGATGTTCTAGTAAACCTACCTTATCTTGGTCCCAGGACTGAATGCAGAGAGGTGCCTTGTACAGTCCCCTCGGCTGAAGTTGGCCTGTGCCGTCCTTGTGCCGAGCTTTGCCTTTCAGAGGGATGCAGTGATTCTCCTGTGGCCTCGAACCACTGCCGGGTCATCTCCACCTCAGCCTGGAAAATACATTTCCCAAAGGTAGCACACAGCACAGCAGATAACTAGCAGATAGAACAATAGCAAGGTTAGCATGTCTTTGACCTCAGTTTGAACACAATCATCTGCAGGCAAGTCATCCCAAATATTTCATACACACTTTTCTTCCACACACTTTTCAGCAGCTCTACAGTGTAATAGTTTGAATTAAAGCAGTGCAAATCAGCGTATAGCACAATTACAAGGAAGTCTATATATTTATAATTGTTATTAAACTAACACTAAAACTTACTAAAATGTAATAAAAATATATAATAAAAATATAGAATACCACAAATATTAAAATGACTGTTGAAAAATTGACACTAATTTTAAAGCACAATAAACAGAACAATAAAAAACATCTAATACTATTGTAACGGTAATTTACTTTTTTTTTTTTCATTTTTCCATACAAAATTAAATTTTCACAGCTTTTCAAAAATTTTCAACATCCCCAATTTCATTTTAAATCAATTAAATATTTTTTTTTTAAAGTGCATTACAAGTTCTATAACAATTCCCAAGTTTCTATGACTATAAGAGCGTATACATTTTCAACATGTATACAGTTGCATTCTGTTTCATTCCTAATGGAGGTTCACGAGTGCTGACTTGGCCATTGTAAAACTAATGATATCTCTGTTCAGTTGGTCTAATCCTAATCTATTTCAATGGAGGGCCCTGCATTAAAATGACAAAGCGGGGGAGGAGGAGCATATTTCCGTCTGATGATAAATGTGCAAATGTCCACCAAAGCTAAATCGGACACCGCAATTTAATGGCCTGATTGCTTGTTCATTTCTCGCCTCATTCTCTCGCAGCGCTGCTCCCTGCTTTTTTAATGCGGAGTTGGTCATATTTTGTCCCAGATTAGTATAGACGACCGCTGACAGTTGCCTCTGCTCAAGGTATTTAGAAGACATAATTCATTCATAGATCTAGAAGTGCTTCCATTTGTCATCCCCATTTTTTCTGCCCACTCTGACGCTCATTCCTCTGGGTGCTGTGTGTGCGGGTGTCTGGGGAGACCATGGGGGCCTGAGCGGTTTGCAGCTGATGTATTAGCTGGCATATGCAAGCTATGAATTATCAAGGAAAGGAAAGGAGTCAATTATCCACTCCTAAAGAGGGGCCTGGGCCTGCGTGGCCTAGGGGCCCCTTTTCATATTTACCAAATCATTTCGCAGAGGTACGCAGGGATCTCAGAATAGGGTGAAGAGGCCCTTAGCAGACACGACATAGTACCTGCATTCACACCTCCAGTTTATAATGGCTTACTTGGCTTTTCTGCACATGCTCAGTTGGGCTCCCCCTAACAAGGACATCCGATGTAATAATCCATTTTTACAACTCTCCAAACTGGTCTAGGGGCAGTGGCTGGTATATCCATGCCATGACCGTCAGCCATTTGCCCGCGTGTCCCAAATCGCTCCCCTCGTCTCCAAAAACGGTGGGCCCTTGATTGACTGTGCCGCTCTGCCTAATAGAGTGGATATGGTAAATGAAATACCCAGCACTTTCATTCCAAAGTCTCTTACCCCCTGTGTCCCCAGTCACTTTAGCCTTGACATATTTTCACAGATTGAGTGTTGTATCCTGCTTCTGATGGGAGGACAGGCGCGAGATGGAGGAGGAGGTGAAGACAGAGGCGGGACAGCGGTAGTGATGGGACACTCTAGGACACATACACACACAGGGCCGACCTGACTGACTGAGCCCCCCCGGTGATGGACAGGAGCTGACACTTAGGGAAATGAGGTGGTTAGACAGCATTATGAGCAGGCTGATAGCTCGGTAATGGGTTTTAAGTTTGGAATTTAACACAGGAGCCCACAGGGGATGGCTGGACAGGTGGACTCCTATCAGAGTAAAAAGGACAACTCTCCCAGGATGTAAAAGGAAGCGAGTTTGTTTGATTTAAAAATGCGAGAGAGAAAGAGGGGAAAGTGGATGAAAAAGCTCTGTGCATGCTCTTGTTTAGGCCACTTATTTGTAAGCACTTGATCCTTAGGAAAAAGTTTTCTTTAATTTAAATCTCCCATCCACTCGAAGATATCTCTACTATATGCACAAAAGTTTTAATCTGTTATGGATGAATGCTCAAGAGAATCATAAAACAATGCACATTTTTTTCCACATCCTTTTGTTATGTTTGGTGAAGGTTTATAATTTAGCACGCTCCTTTCCGTTCCAAGCTGCCTTTGAGTCTTAGAAAAAGAACGTCTATATTTAGCACTGCAACGATAAACTCTTAAGTTATAAGACATAGGCTAATGCGTAAGGATGTTAAAACCAGTGGAGATAGTTAAGTGGAGATTAAGGGACATATCAAAGACTTGTGCAAAGCTCCAGTATGAGCCATGTGTTTGTTTGCCGGGCATCTGCTCATAGGAAACAATACAAGGAGAGGATCAGTGCGTTGGCAGTCAGTGATCAATAGCGTCTCAACATCTCTGCTATTACTCCTGTTGACTGTGTTGGGACTGGTCCGCTTTAGTGCTGCTCTCAGTCTGTCTTGGTCTGGTCAGAGAAGATTTAAAGGAGCATTATGACTTTTCTAGTATGGGGCAAAGCAATAGCTGCAGGACTCGTTCCCTAGACTTTGGTTTGGGGCAGATGAATTTGGCTTCTCTGAGAGGGTTATAGCAAAGAAAAAGAGTGCCAGGTGCCACATAAGGATATTTTTCAGTATAGCAGATGAGAAAGGTTCACAATAGAAATCAAATCAAGGTGCTGGTGAGTGTGTCTCGGCTCGATATCCTGAAGGCATCTGTGTTTACTGCCCTCCAGAGAGAACACAGCCTGTTCACAGCTCTCCCGACTGGTCAACAAGTTACTCTAGTTTATTACAGGCAGACACTTGGTAGTGGAGGTAGGCATATAATCAAGACATTGGCAAAACTGTATTGTTTGGAAGATATACAAAATTTGAATATTGGGTGTATTGTTAATCATTAAGAATGCAGTTTAAAAGTGAAAAAATACTGTAGAATTCCAAATATGGGTGAAGTGATTTTTCTGCACTTTTAGCAGTAATTTTAGAGTAACTCATTAGTAACTGAAAATTAAACCTCAACTAAGACATAGAATACTTGAAAAACAAGAAAATCGAGTTTTGTCTATAACCCCCATGTTATAGTATTTTGAGTGGTTATTTCTGCATATATTTTCCAAAGTGCCTCAGCTTTATTGTGCATCTGTCTGGGAATTCAATATAGCACTTTTGTTAGCTCAAAGATGCTAAGCAACACAAAAATAGCAGCTCTTTTTCCATATAGAGGTGTGCTTGATCGCTGCAGCTGGCTTAAGTGACAGGTAAATTGCAGGTTAAGTGGAGAACACCGTCTTTTAACAAGAGACTCCAGGCTTCTGCAAATCCTCCTTAGTCTTTAATCTGAATACAAAAGGCAGGGGCGAAGGATTAAATCTGACCCTTCAATGTTCTGTTTGTTCCAGGCTCTACTCGAGTACCCGCAGAAGTGCCAGCATAGTTTTTTCAATTTCCTTTGTATCTGCACCAGTATTTCAAAACAACACTACAGCCTCCACTATACAGCTCTGGCTAACTTCTCTAGGACAAAGAAAGGCCTGGTCAGTCTTTTACAAACTTATTTTTTCCATAGAAAATGTTTATTTAATTGTGGATGAAATGCCGTATTATCATCGTCTGCTGGGAAGAAAAACAAATCCGTCTTTATTTAGAAAGCAACAGCACTCAGAGAAAAGGGAAAAAGGGGCATGGGTGAGGCAGGCGGTTAGGGCTTGCACAGAGAAAGGCGCTTTGGGTTGTCAACGTTTTAGAGGCTTAGAGTCAAACCTATCCCAGCTCAGGAGAGAGGAGCCTGGGTGTTAGGCAGCCAGAATGACTCCTGATAGAAGGAGTTTGCGGCTCAAGTCGAGAGGAATCGTCTTGGTTCCCGGATGAAGCGAGGACTAATTGATTCTCTGAAGTTTCCTGTCGCAGAGCCCGATTACAGGTATGACCGGATTAAATAAAGAGAAGGAGAAAAAAACAAGGGATCTGGAGGTGGAAAGTGGTTAAAAAAATCAAAGCGAAAAGAAGATGAGGGCTGCCATAGACGGATCAGCATCACGCATACGCATTGATGTGCTATTTGTGTGTGTAGGCCTGTATACTGTGAGATGTAGCTATGTTTGATCTTAGCACTCAGTGGCAATCATCAGGTCACATTGCAAAGGCCTTTTTCTGTTGTAACAGGAGCAGATTGTGTAGTAGCAGCATGCTTCCCCTAATCACTCACTTCTGGTTAACACGCCTCAAAGCCAGGGGCGAGTGTCTGGCCTGCCCATAACACTGCGTGACAAGATTGAGTACTGAGGCGTGTGGGAGCCATAGCGAGACGGCCCAAACCAGAGAAGCCTCCAGGACCGACCGAGTTAGGGCGCATATCTAGACCTAAGCTGTCATACGTGCTGCTGTAATGGCTTGTTTAGTGGCAAAGTCCAATCTAGGGCCCAAGAGAGTCATTATTCGTGGACTATCGATCGGGCCCTGCGGTCACCCAGGCCCAGGCCCCTGTCCCTGATCCTGTTCAGTAATAAGCGTACTCATGTCAAGGTGGTAATTATCATTGATCTGTAGCTGTGGTGACAGGGCAGCGAGCTCGTGTTCTGATTCATGCACAACAAGGGGTGACTGGACTGCAGGCACCGAGATACTAAACGAGTCCAGAGAACAGAAGACTTCACACTCTGGGATTTTGTGGTCACTATCTTTCTGTTAAACTGTGAAAAACAAAAATGACCACTAGCAATAATATTCTCCATTACATCTGCAAGCGGCGATGTGGGCACAGTCCTTCCCATGCACCCGCCATGGATTTACGACCGCTGCTCAATTGCAACCCCCCCAGAATTATGACCACCTCTGTATTTGACTACCTGGCATACCATTCCCCTGACGGCCGCCTAGGCCACTCTCTGCTCTTCATCCTATGCCTATAGTGAAGTGAGCCAATTGACTTATACTGGTGTGGTCTAGGGCATTGAACCAGCAACTCCGTGGATAATACACAAGGTTGCTAAGATGTAATTTACTTTTTTGACTGACGTGACCTAAATAATGTCTGTGTCAGTTTCAGTTAGTTTGCACTTTGCATCTGTGAGTCATAGAACCATAGTTTCTATGGCTAAGATCTGTATGTCTCTATCTTCAAAGGAGTGGTTAGTGGCTTTGAGATGGAGCTGTACAGCAGATTTGGATTCAGGCTTTGATTTTGCACTGATGCATGAGGCAGCGAGCAGGTATCAAAGAAACAGGAAATAAAGACATTTCCTGATGGCGTGCTACCGTAATGAATATAAAAAGAAGGATTACTATAACTATTGATTAAAATTTTTAGATATGGCATGTGGAGTGTGAGCTCATTTGGATCAAAAACCTAGGACTGGATAGGTCTAAACGTATGTCAAAGTGGCAGCAGAAATGCCATCCAAAGTGGCCGACTTCCTGTATATTGCTAGAGTATTGTTACAAGTATGTTTTAGGGTTGTTTTCATGTGACCAGCAACTCTTCCAAATTCCAAAGCACATGTGTTTCACTTCCCACAGAAGTCAAGGTTACTCTGTTGCACCATTGTGTGGCCCATGTAAAATATTGTTGTTATGAGGATTAAGTTTTCACTAAAATGGTTAGTGGTTAACTCTACCAATTATTGTGGGTTTTGGTTAATATTTCATTTAGTGATTTGAGTCACAGTGCTATTCGCTTTGAATGGGCTGTTTGGATGATCTTAGAGACAAAACTGTAAAAATAGGACATGAGTCTATTTATGTTTTATGATCAGGGTCACATAAAAGATTTTTCTGCTAAATTTCAACCATTTCTATCAAAGTTTGGGTTTTTTTTTCCCCAGTCCTATAGTGGCACTATAGCACTGAGATTTAAATGAGAATTATTCATTTAATCAGTGTCAGGTAGTGTATAAGTATGACAAATTTCAAATTGGTCAGACTAAGCATGTGCGTTTAAGATTTTTCTCTTTTTTAGGAGTCGTGGCGCACATGCTGGCCAAGTTTGTTCATAATAGATACTTGTCTCTTTTTTTCTTGTCTCATGCATAAAAGTTTATCCCCAAGTTTCGTACAAATAAGATAACGTTGATGTTTCATGTACAGGGTAGTGATTGCTATAGTGTACACTGGACATATGATTATAAGTTCATTACATTCAGGCCGAGAGAAGGCATTAGTGATTCAAATATGAGTTCTCTGAGCGAATGCCTGTGGCCATGAGAATTCACCAGAGAAACAGGAAATTAAGGGTTTTTTTTGCTGACGTGTTACCTGGAAACTGTAAGGAGCATCCCAAAAAAAAAAGATAGTGTCAAACCTGAGCTCATTTGGATCAAAAAACAAGGACTAGAGATGTTTTATAAACACGCAGACCAAAAGGTGATGCATTTTTCATCCAATATGTCCGACTTCCTGCTCAACATAGAGCAGTACTTCAATTCATTTGTAGGCTTGTCTCATGGAGTTTTATCACTGCTCTGAATTGTGTAAGTTTATACCAAAATTTGCTTGTCTACTCTCCCATAGGTGTCCACTTCTAGGCAGTGCTGTTGAGTCAGTGGGACATTCTCACGATGCCCATTTTATAATTTGTTATCATTCTTACAACCCCACGTGAGACTTTTCAACGATGTTCAAAAATGTGATAATTTAGTTGAAAAAAAACCAAAACGACAAAACAAAGAATAATACTATTTTGTACAGTTTTCGTACTGCTTTGCCTTTATTTAGAGGCAAAACTGTACAAAACAGGGCATGTGTCTAACTGGCTTTTTCGGGGGCACAGAATTTTCAGAAAAGTTTCACTAATTCATGTGAAAGTATTTTTTTCACTCCATTGTAAACTTTCTCCATTCCTATAGGTGGCCCTCCAGCATTAATCATGGTGTTTGACAGTGTATAAAAAACAAAGAATACCCCAGTTACACTTTATTACTGGGGAGGGCCAATTATTAACTTTTTCTAAGATCAAAGAACAGAGGTCAGTCAAAGTTCTATTTCAATTACTTTTACTTATGTCACAATTCTTTACAGAACTTGGTTTAGGTACACATCGACTAAAGCAACAAGCAGTTCACTGTTTGCGAGATTTTCTAGGAAATTTAAGTATTACTTGACCTGCCCAATGTTTCCACCTACACTGTTGCGTATAGTCAGCAGAAGCCTCCACTCTGAAACTGGTGAAGCTTAAATATTAATATAAAACCAAAACCCGAGTTAAACACTAATAAACCAATCCCTAACATTTTGTAAAATATTATTGGTTCTGACACTTTTAAATACAAAAATGTAAAAGAAACACTACTAGTAAACAAACCCATTAAGAGCCATCAGTGAGTGACTGTAATTGTAGCACTTGCATAAGCTAACCCTCAGCTTTGATTGCAGCGACAGCAAAGGGCGAGGAGCAGGGACCGAAGAGACTGAGACAGAGAAATGGAGAGACGGTTGTGGGGGTTTGGAGGCAGGCAATCAGTTTTCTTTTTGTGAGCGCTGGAGCGGGACCCATGTCACCTGCAGACCAAACCCCATTTCCTCTGATTAAGTCGTCTGAAATATTCCATTTGTCAGTGTCACGGCCTCGGTGTGTTGCGGCAGCGTGCAGCGAGGCGTGTCTGTAGACTGTGTCATTCTCCAATTTACATCAGCCTCTGACAACATCATCATGTCCCTAATGTCCCTTTGCTCAACCGCCTTTTCTTCTTCTTCTTCATTCCTGTCACTTCTCCTCTTTTGATCCTCCAGCCCCTCTGTCCATGTCCACCTGTGGAAAGTTCACATCAGGTTGTTTGGGTGAATCTTGAGACTATTGGATCTCAACTCCATGCCCAAACCTTTGGGGAGTTTTCCACTACAAAGAGTACTTTTTTTTCAATCTGAGTATCAACAGCTAACATCACTCAGGCCTTCAACTCTCATGCGTGTCATCTAACCCCATTAGCAGCCAATGTCTTTTCAGGAGCAGAGCCGGCATGGTTCAGAGAGGATGGAAATTTCAATCTGCTCTCTATCATTTGCTCCTATCATTACTCCATCTGCTCCAGTCTCGAGAGGCAAGAAAGGAGGGCATCACGCACACTGTGGCCAACTTTAATATGAACAGAGCGAAAAGGGAGCGCAGTTGTTTATACATTATTAGTAGTCTATTATAACGCAGATATCACATTCCTCCGCCTTTTCTCCTTGCCCTCCTCTCCTGACAGGTACAGCCGCGCGGGCCGCCTAGATGACTAGACTCAATCACCTGTGACAGTTTTGATTTGATGTCACTCTCTGGGTCGCTCTATTTGTTTGAGCAGTTAAGAGGTAATTGTGTGACATTGGCGGTGGAAGACGTGCTTTGGCGGTGCATTCGCTGAACCACGGGGACGAGACGAGGGTGCGTGGCAATAACAAATGAGGCCTATTACGGAGCGGCGTTCCCAGGCAGTGTGTGAATGTGTGTGTGTGCATGTGTGTGTGCAGAGAGTGTATCCCAAAGAGGTGTGCTTGAAGCTGATGGGAGAACAAGAAGGGGTGATGAGCCCATCTACCCGCGGGGAACTGCACTGAGATGCTCATTGAGGTCAGCGGCGTGCACACTTATCATGACTTCCTCTCACTTCAGCCGCATTGTTTATATGGGAAACTTCCTTTTGAAATGTTGGGTCATTTATCATGGGTTTGAAAGGTGCTGACCAGATATGAGTGGTATCTTTCCATGTGCCAGATAATATGTGTGATCTTGTAAGTGAATAAAATGAAGTTAGAGACATCTCAGTCAGGATATCAAACTGTATATTCTGAAAATGCATGGACATGAAGAACCTCACATCTACTTTTAGTTTTAAATAATTAATAAGTATATATTTAAACTAAAAATAAGAAAGCTAATTGTTCCTTCCAATCTATCTCTTTAAAGACACTGTACTTGTTTTGTACTGTCTTAAAAACGTGAAAAGCAGAACTAGTTCATTTTAAACGGTTTGCTGAGGTCCAAAGTTATTCCTTATTTATGCATGCATTCCAGACATAATTATTCACTGCAATGAGCTCTTTACACAACTGTCAGTGCGGAATTTTGCCAAGACAGCAACAACTAGCATGCTAATGCACACTTCCTGGTTATTTAACAATAAAACATGCATCTAATTAGATGCAAACAGCAGTAGACTTATATTGACATCAAGAGCTGCTTATACAATATATCTGCACTGTGGCAAGGCAAATTTGGCAAAAATACATGAGAAAATATCTGGTACAGTACCTTTAAGACAACAAAATGGACCTACAGTGCAAATCCCAGCACTCAATGATTTTCAAATCAACATGCTAATCACTGCAAAATAGAAAAAGGTCTGAATCACTGAATATATCCTACCTATTTAGAGTAAAAAAAATTGTAGTGTATAAAAAGTGTATATTCTTCACACTGTTTTATTTTATTAAAGACTACAATATTATACTTTTATTACGGTTTTAAAATTACGATTTAAAGTACTTGAGAGTCATATGTGGATCAAATATTATCGCAACCTAAAGATGAACCTGATAAGAATGCGGTTTGTGTGTAGTCATCTTTGTTCTAAAGTCCTCAATGTATTCAGTCTTGAACCTCTGAAGATAATTTAGAATCTTCCTTTTCTTATGTAGAAGAGAGAAATCAAGACTACGGATTGCAAAATCTGTGAGATACAGATTTACAGCACCTCTTCTCGATATGAAATGGTCCAAAACTGGACGTTCGTCTTGGTCTGAAATAATGAAAATGCTCCAAAGACTTTTTTTTCCCAGGGGAAGAGTACTAAGAGTGAAAGTGCCAGGAGAAAGGCTTTCTTATTCTCTCCACATTGAGCTGATCCATTTGTTTGTTATCTCTATCCTGGATTTGGAGAGATACAAAGCTGATTATGCAACAAAAGCATATGGGAAGATAAAGAACACTTAGGTAATGGGTTTAGCCCGCCTGTTTAGCACGCCAAAATCATCCCTTTCTCTCAGCTCTAAATGCATCTGTTATTCTTTCCTCAGACTTGATCCAGATGGGAACGACCAAGTCAGAAAGTAGAGACGACAACAGAAAATAGTTGGGAGTTGAGCTTCAGTTACAGTGTGAGACTCTGGGAGATGTGTGCCTCTGCAATGCAATGCAAACTCTAGTAACTCAAGGAGTAATTGCTTAGGTTCAAAAAAGGCAATTCAACATTGCACATTTGAAATTGTTATTTAGCAACACAACAGCCCACTGCAAGCTCCCAAAAGTCTGTAGATTTTGTTCACTTCATAAACAGTAATGCATTATTTAGTCCTATATAGTGCTTTTTCAGATGCTCACTTGTGTCCATACTTAGTGGTGCTAAGCTAATATTGTTGCCACAGCTGCCCTGGGGTAGACTGACATAAGCGAGGCTGCCAATCTGTGCCATCAGCTCCTCTCATGAAGACCAACCCTCACACCCACCACATTCCCATAACAGTTTTGTACTAGAAACACTGCTGTCCCACTGTAGCACCAGGTATTCCAGTGGTCTCCCATCCAAATACTAAACAGGCCCAACCCTGCTTAACTTCTGAGATCAGACACAATCCGCCATTGACAAAGTGGTATAGCGCTCTTTATTTCCCACACAATAAACAGTATTTGTCCTCTTTAAGTGGGTACAGATGCCTACTTTTCTGTCATTTTGCTGGGACTGCAGACACAACCATTTCCACTAAGGTGTATGTGGTAATTCAAACCTGATCTCTGTGCATTTCTGTACATACTAATATCACCATTCCATGAAATGTTATTTGCCTGTATCCATAAGTAACCATCACTTAATTGGGAGGCCTCTGTAAACCAATTGAGTTCTGTTAAATCTAGTCTCTCCTCTTTCTCAGTGAACCTGGCTATAAGCTTAGCTCTGGCTCTGATAATACCAGCGCACACAGGTCAGTGAACAGTGTGAAAAGTCTTGGCGGCAGAAAACATATTTACGCTCCTCCCGCTGGTTCCCCTCACGAAAGCATCCATGAGAAAGGTGCTTACTTAGACGAGATAAAGAGAGCGATGAGAGGCTGCGGACTTGGATTAGGCTAGGGAGACGATCACGGGCAGAGGGAGGGGGAGAGAGGGGGGTAGTATGGGGCGGGTGAGAGGGCCGTGAGGAGGCCATGGAGTCGGTGTCTGGGTTGGTTGGATATGGGGGGAATATTAATCCTGGTTTAGTGTGAGCAGGACCCCACAAACGGCTCAAGCAAACAGAGCTTAGACGGGGCCAAGCCTCGGAGAAAGTCCTAAATCTTCACATTAGCTCCCCGCGTTTCTTCTGCTGAACCTATAAGCTCTTTTTCTAAAGGACAGCACAAACAAACCACAACCCCCCTCCCCAGTACTACCTCCTCTTGCCAGTGGTACACTTCCAAACACACACTCCAAATCAAGACGGCTTTGAGAATTGAGATTGCGAGAGAAAATTTATAAATCCTGGGTCTGGAGTGGATATGGCAGCGATTAGATGGGTTCCGTTCTTAAAGCGACAGGATGCCTCCCAATTGTGTTTCTTATTCTCCAGTGTGCCCTACTTCAGTGTCAGCGAAGAAAGAAAGAGCAAAGAGTAACCCCTTTAAAGAGCTGGGGTCAGAAGATAACCTTAGCAATCCACAAACACCATTAACAGAATTTTGAGAGGTTATAGTTTCAATAATCAAGTGAAAAACTTTTTTGTTTTATATTTCTCTAAACAGAAGCCAAAACTGAACTCAAGCGAAAACTGATTAGAGGTAGATTATAGTTTAAACAATGTCTAGATGTGGTTTAGCTCTACAACAAAATATTTTAAAAAATGAATGAATAAATGCGCATTGATAGCATCTTTTGGGGGTGGCCATTCTGTGCCATCAGCCTCGCTGACCATTAACAATCGTTCACTGAAATTTGTGGTGTGTGTGAGGGCATCACATGATATGGTTAGAACAGGATTCCAACTACCAACCTTTTGGTTATAAGACAATCACTGTTCCACCTAAGCCACTGTCTTAATTGGAGTTTGTATTGAACAGTACTGTAGCCAAAAAGTATTTAGCTAAATATAACACTCCTGCGTCTGCATAGTGATCACATGAAGATCTGACATTGGTGCACACTGATATAGCGGCTATAATTGACGTCCATATATCTAGGCAGGCTCTAGAGGAGGGAGAGCGTCCCATTGCAGGAGATGGGGGTTGCTCAGGGAATAGGAGCGAGTTGCTGAACCTCATCCCATCACCCGCAGCTTCATGGCAAGGATGAACCCAGGCAAGATCTCCTTCTGACTGAGTTTCATTAACCTGACCACATGTGCCAAAAGCCTGGTATTAGACTTAATCAAAGTGACACCGACACTCGCTCCTCTTTTCTGGGTCACCTACGAAGCTCATCCAGCGACCCGCTGCCTTTAATGTTCAGCGCACATGTATTTTCTCAGGCAATCAGACACACACAAACAGATGGACATAACTACATTTAAACCATTTATGAGGTTGAAAATGAAGTGTGGAGAACTGTTTGAAGTCAAGTGTGTCCAGTGGACTTTGTATGTGTGAATATTAATGATTGAATCAATGTGATTTTAACATCAAATAAAAAACAGAGGCCAAACTCTCAGCTATTAAAAATCACATCTAGAAAATCCAAATCTCCTCCATACGGAAGGAGAAATACCACTGAATATAAATAACTGAATGTTTAGAAATGTATGATGGAGATGTAATGTAATAAATGTGGGAAAATGTTCAGTAAATAAATAAAAAAAGTAACTTTTTTGACAACAGTATGTTGGGAATTAGAGTTAAAAAAAAAAAGTCTGAAACTTACATTACTTTACAATTGACTCTGCTGCCAATATTCTGTACATGTTTTCCTGTGTAACAACCAGAATTGTCTTCCCAAATAATACACCAAAATGTCTTGGAGGAGGGGGCACCATCCCTCCAAAGTTATCCTGCACCCCACAGACTATATTTCTGACAAGAATATAAAAACTAGAATTAGCGCATGATTAGCCTAATACTCTGCATACAGGGAAAGTAGCAGTTTAGGCTTGACAGTGAGTAAAAATCCATTTCTGTGGACAAGATTTGTTAATGGAGCACAGTAAAATAGGGTTTTAGATATGTACAGTAGGAGGACGGTTGTGTTTAAGCTCCCTGCAAAATCTCCCACAGGCAGCATTATCCGGCCTATGCACCTGTCAGACAACAGACGTGACATGACGAGGGTGCACCTTCATCCAAACTCACTCCAGACTATGAGACAACAATATTAGAGACTGAACAGCTTCACCCGCCTACATGCCTAAATTTAGTTTCATACATCAGAAAACTGACTCCTGTTCTGACATATTTGGGGCTCTTTGTCTGCACACAGTGAGAGGTTGCTCCTCCCTGGTTAGAGCCCTTGGAGCACAGTGTGGAGTAAACAGGTGTCCGCTCCGTCACCCACTCACTAGAACAAGCTCCATCAAGGCAACGCCCTCGGCAGATCAATCTTCTGTGACACTTCATTTAGACTGCATTAATGTGGAATTAGGGCCCATTACGGCTATTGGCAGGACCTGACAGTCCCAGCGCACAGTGATCCTCACATCCCAGGAGAGGCGCTGCTGAATGGAGCAGATAAGGCTTTTCCAGCTCCAAAGCTCAAGGAGTCATTAGATTTCTCTTTCATTCACTGCCGTCATCAGTATTACTAATCAACTAAAGGTATGTGTAAGGGGTTTTGCTTTTGCAATCCGGCCTTTCTTGATTCAATGGACACTTTAAGACCTTTGAAGGATAGAGTCTCTTTTCAGAACCAAAATCTCATTTATCAGTGGCTACTTCAGATCTGATGAATTCATCACATCTCAAATGTTCTATTTATTTTATCTCCATTAAAAGAAATCAAATCCATACAAAATTCTCAATTCATTTAAATACTTTAAAGTACAGGTCATTCATCCACATTCTGACGATTGAGAATAATAGGTAGACCAGGGGCATTAGAACCATGCTGCCATAAAATACCAATTAAATCATCAAGGTTCTCCTGGAAATACAAACAGCAGTGGTCAAGAGAGCTGTGACTTAGACCAGATCTGGTCAGATGAGTCAAGCTCAGGTCCTCACCCAAACTCTCAAAGTGTTCCCTGTACCTCTGTGAGGTTCATAGCGAGGTTTCCCCGGGCCTCCCTCACTGACCAGGCAGCTGAGAGGCACACAGATACCCCCTTAAGGAGCTTTACTCTCCAGAGGAAACTTAATCTCCTTTTTTAACGCCATCCCAGGCTCCTAGCGGGCCCTGAATAGAACAGGGGGGAGGAGTATCTCCGAGCCCACATGGCAGGCCGGCCCAAATCTGAATATCTGAGCAGCACTGGAACTGAGAATAAGCTCACCGACAGGCTACGCTAAATCTGTGCCCTTTTCTCTGTCACAGCCTCACCCTCTGTCACACGTGTCTATGGACAGTCAAGAGTAAGACTAGGAAATAATAAAAATGCCGTAAGGGGAGTCAAATGGCATTAAAGTCCCAAGCTCAGATAAATGTAAATGGTTGAGGAAGGGCATACAGTTTATTGTCTTTGCCTTGTCAACAGGCAAAACAACAAACAAAAAGATTAGATGGTAAAAAGAGGCAATGAGCATTTGAAAATGTGTAAAAAATACTGTCCAACTGTGGCAGGGTTGTACAATAGTCCATGCTCCCCTCTGCACTTGACAAATAGCTAACAATTGTTAGCCCATATTGCATTGTCTTGTCAGGCCTTGTAAAAACATGCCTATCTCTCTCCGTCTCTCTCTCTCTGACCACCCCTCTCCCCGTTGACCAGAGGGCAGGGGCAAATATTAACCCTGACGGACTTGTGTGAAAACCTCTGAACCATTTTATTTAGAGGGAGGTGTGACAGATTACCGAAGAAGGGCGGATTCCTCAGTGGCAAGAGGTAGCAGCTCTCTTTACCCAAACACTTTGGGACCCGTGCTCTGACATGCTCCTTTAGCACCCTGTCAGCAGACTATTCCCAAAGCAAACACAGCCAAAGCTTTCTCTCCACAAGGCGGGCCTCATAAACTGCCTGAAAAGGACTTAGAGAGCTGTGGAGCCACAAGAAAACAAGATGTGGGGAAACCAAACAGGCCTTACAAAGCCCTGGACATGGTGTTTTTAGTCAACCTAACAGGAGTACGGTGCTCACACAGGGTAGTAAAAGGAAAGGCAAATTCAAACACTATTTTATCTCAGCAGGTCAAATAGACCACTGCTATATTTCACGCATTCTAAGGGAGCACCTTTTTAGATCACTTTCTCTCCTTTAGTGATGTATCACTATGTTTTTTTTTTCCAAATGAGAAAATGGTCAACATAAACACAGGTCACAATCAAATGAAGTTGCTCACTAGGCAGATATTTTCTGATGTTTAAATATTTCAAATGAAGACACTTTTCAAGTGTATCTCAATTAAAGTCTGGAGCATGGACAAGTAAATTATGTCTGAAATATGAGATTCTGTCATAACCCTGATAACACTGTTCTCACACTGGCTTTAGGGCACAGAAGTATATGAGGCTTTTAAATACAGGCACACTTTTCACTGCATAGTATAATTGGAGGAATGCATGTATGTGAATACAATGATACAATGATTGTGGGAACTGAAAAATGTTTAAACTAGGATGCTCCTTCTATCACATATTCCAGCTTTAAACAACACAACACAGTAGCGCTGTAGGCCTTTAGTCGGTTAGACAATTAATTGGTCAGTGGTATCTTAGTTGATGAGATTTTTACAAATTATTTCATTGGGATTATAAAATATAAGCACAACAGCAGAAAGGAGGTTTGGGAGTCAATAATTGTGAGATTAACCTCTCGTTTTATATCTGAAGTCACCCACAACTCTATGAAATCAAAAAAGCAAAAATATGATTGAATTGAAATATGAAATATGATTGAAATATGATAAAAAGTTACATTCCTGTTATTAAAGTAGTTATATGTTTAATGTCAATATAGAGTTCAGCACAAGAATTATGGTTATTCCCTTGTCTAAGTATGGTGCTACTATCTCAGGAAATACACTCAGGGACAAACCTTTGTGACTGTTACTGAAAAGAGCAAGAAGTGGGTCAATTGGTTGGAGGAGAATTAATTTTTAGGTTGGTAGCTGTGACTATTACACAGGTTCACCAGGTTGTATGAACCGAGCAGTAGCAAATGGAGCTGTTAATTCAGGAAATGGCCCCTAATGAGAGGATTCCTCTGGGAGCAGGATCAGTAATTCACAGTTTCTTCAATAGAAATCAATTTATTCATCTGTGCAAGTGACTTAATTGGAATTCAATTTAGCAGTGTGCATTTTAATGTGTGTGCGTGTGTGTATGTGTGTGTGCTTCTGTATATACACAAAGGGCACATTGGTCGCTGCTTTAAATTTGCTGCGCCTGATGGGCTCTGAAATACATTTCTCTTGAGCCCTGAGCAGACTTAGATACACTTGTCACATAATGAAATGTGAAATACAAAGTAGTGTATGGTGAAAGGGCCAGGACTTTATTCCTGGGGAAATAATTTACTTTTTTCTCCCCTCTCTGCAGCCGCTTGCTTTCATGTCATTTAGATGAGTGGTTAATAAGGCAAAGCGTTAAGAGGATTATGATCTGGTAGGGCCATGGCAGTGCTGGTGGTGGACTGGGGGAAGGGGAGTTGAACTATCTAATGCAAAGGGATGGTGGGGGGCACTCGGAGCGGCTGGGCGGGTGGCACAATACTGGGTAGGACGAGAGCATCCTCCTCACTGTCAAGATTCATTTAGTCAGAACTAAGCACTCCAATAGGCCTGAGCTCCCAATAGGCCATAACTCTCCCCTGTTCCTTGGCTCTTCGGGGATTTGCTTTAAGGACTCTATATCTTCCACTGTGTGTTAATGAAGATCCACAGACTGGTTCTAGACTGGAGAAATAGCCCTATATTTAAGATCTGGACTGCCAAGATTTTGGGTATCTATATGCAGACAAAATCCAAATAGAAAGCTTAAGGTGGGATTTCAAATGACGTATTCTGGGGTGTGGAGTGGCTTAAAAAACGTATTTGGGTAAAAGGCTCTTACAGGTATATCAGGTTTCTCTGCAGTATATTCTTCTTGAAGTGTTCTTAGAGGATGGACAGGAACTGATTCAATACCTATGAACTATAACTTGAACTGGTTATTGGTTGGTGTCCTCCAGTGCCTTTTTGAGACACTTTCCCAGAGCCTATTTAGGGAAATCAGCATCCGCCACCCTTCTGAAAAACACAAGCTGCTCTCTATCCTATCCCACTTCTTCTCCCGAGCCCCTAACGGCTGCCCTCTCCCAAACACAACCTTGCACCCCACCCGTGTGTCTCACAGTGTCCAGCCTTCTTAAATGCATCCTTAATGCCGCAACTTTGAAGTGGCACTCCGGCAAATGCACTCAATCAATTATAAATGAAATAATCTCCTTATAATATTAGAGATTTTTAAAGTCTAAGAAATACTGGGAGATTAGGGAGCCCAAATCAGTTTTAGCGGTATCTAAAGTGACAGCAGGAGAATCATTGGAAGGAGCGGGTAGAAACTTAAAATGATTATGTAGATCTGTGTCACTGGCGAATGTTTCTGCAAATCCCCACTGGATCTACCGCAACGGAGGAAACAGATTATACTTGGCCTTATTTAAAGGGTTGGGGTTCTTAAGTGGCTTTTTAAAGGGAAACGTTTATATATATATTTGCACATATATTTGCAGCTGATTTACCCATCTACATTCAATTCAGGAAACTCGCTACCTCAACCTATCCTATCAATTTTGAGCACTTTGTTGAGTAATATAAATTAGTTGCACATTTTATATAAGCAACTGAAGAATATACAAACTTGAGGTCACATGTGCTGATCTGGAATATTTTGCATCTGTATAAACATTGTACAGTTGTTTATCCAGCTAAGGTAAGGTATAAACTTCAATATAATGCTATGCCTTGTTGTTGTTTATCCTCTTCTACCATTACTCACAGTGGAAGAAATTATGACCCAGCGCACATTTCTATCACGTCAGGGTTCATTCATCTTTGATTACACCTTTCAGATGATATAAATTAGGCCTATCCCACACTGTTAGCTTGATGGATTACAGGGGCCAATATGAAACACACTGATCAATATCATGGATTAGTTTCTGTGTTTCAAGGCTATATGCAACTCTGGAAACAAAAACATTTCCTCACTCTAATAGCAAGAGAAGTTCTGTTGAATTCTAGTAAAAAGTATAAAAGTTTGTGTAACTTTTATTTAGATATGTTGTGCTGCACAACTCATCACTTGTACATAGCAATAAAATGAATTAGCATTTAAACTTGTATAACTGTTTTTTGGTGTTTTTTGGCATTTTTTTAAAAGAATGTATTCTTTGTATTTGTATATGTATTTGAAATGGTGACATTTCATTAGGGCTGCAACTAACAATTATATTAGTAGTTATTAGTCATTGACTAGTCAATTATTTCTTTGTAGTTTGTGCATTTATATTATTTAAATTAATTGTACAAATTCTACCATATAAAGATTGAAATATGCTAACTAGAGGCTTCTACATAGATACTATTTATACATAAAGCATAATACTGATTAAAATAACAAACTGTTTATTCCTTTTTGTCATTTTGATCTAATAATACCACTGTCTTTATTATAAAAGGTCTTTTGGTATGTGCTATTATTTTCATAGTTAGCCTTATAATCATTCCAATAATTTGTTGCAGCCTATACATAATGTGTATTTTACCAGGCTCACATTGATATAAGCTAGGTTGATATAGGAATGTAAATGTAATGTGTATTTTTTGTTGCTGTATGCACCTGCCTAGGGACTGCGCATGAAAAGTAGCAATGGCTAAATCTATAACAAGGATAACAATGCCATGAGGCACAGATGAGTCATTGATAGATAATTGTTCAAGTTCAGAGTGTGATACAGAAATCACAAAAAAGAAAAAAAACAAACAAAGCACATACACAGCATTTATCAGGCTTAATAACAGTGCCCCATATGGACAAAGGGCAGGTCAAATGAATAAGCTTTTTGAGTCAATCACTCACATTACTGTCTGACTCACTTGTGGGCCTTGGCTGAACCAAAGAGGCCAGATGGGAAAGAGAGTGACAACTTCATGTTTAGGTAATTATCACCATTTCTGGCATGAGCTGAGGGGCCTCTTAACAGCCTCATTGTTGGTGTTAAACAGTTTGCTCTGTTGATTGATGATGAAAAGGGAACATGCACCCACACCTCTCATGGGACCGGGACATAATGTGTGTGCATCCCTTGTGACCCTGCCAGCTGGGCAAGGCTAAACACATCACACACAGAACTCACTACAACAACAGGGGAGGGGCGCCTATCAATACATTATTCATATCCATCTGACGGGAAGCGCTCTCTATGGTCTATACGCAGGCCTCACCGCACACCCACGCACACATTTGAATTCAACCACTTTATCAAATCAGTGGCAGGGCTGAGCAGTCCTAGGTCGGCATAGATGCTCTGGTCTTTTCCTGCACTGTCATCAGATCAGCTCTCCCATGTGTGTTACCTCCTCATCCATATTCATGCAGAGTCCGATCTCTTCACAAGGGCTGCTCAGCAGGGTGCGGTGTGACTGTGTGTGGAGAAGGGCCCTGAGGCGAAAGAAAAGAAAAATACACATAAATGAAACATAAATGATCCCTGCCATAATCATCCATAAGTATACACTTTACAACTGAAGCAGAGCAGATGCATCCTACCAGTAATGACCAGACCAGGAGTGCTGCAAGCATGGATTTTTAAAGAGTGATAGTTGAATTAAAATAAATGAATTAATTAAAGCAAATTCTTAATCATTTAGATTTTGTTATTATTTGTATTTTAATCATAATCATAATCATATTTTGATTATGTCCCACTTTTCAGACAATTACTCCAAGTGGTAGTTTTGGTAGTTTTAAAATGGGATAATACTCCCAGATAAGGTACAAGAGACTATTGATAACATGGCATTTTGTCATGAAATATCCAAAGGTTAAATTCACAAATGTTGAGCTCTATCGTTTCTTTTGGACCATAGAACAGAATTCTGTATTTTAATAACATTTATTTAATGAAACAACATCCATCTGTATGAAATATTATAGGTCTATAGAATGTTGCTATGTCTACTGAAACCCAGCAACAGTATCTCATATAAAATATATAAGTTTTTGCTTGAATGCACATTAAAATCTAGTATAAATTTCCTTGTTTATGTTGTCATGTGGTTCCTGCTCAGTGGGCTGCTAATCATTTCTCATTAAGGACAAATAGATCCATACAGACATCCATCAGCACAGTCTCGGTAACAGGCCTGGAGTGTGCCCCCTGTGGCTGCTCTGTGCTGGGGGGATTATCTGACACCGGCACAGCTCCTCCATTTGACAGCCCACACAGCCCTACGCTTACATGGGCAGTTGGGCCCAGCAAGGATCCTTTTCAGTTCGGATCCAACACCCTCCCTGCTTTATTCCCATTGACGGTGATTGAAGACATGCACAATGGAGTATAATGGTCTTTTTGTTGTAATACTTGAGTTGGGCATTCAGAAGGTGTACCTGAACTATTTTCCTCACTTGTTCTGATTGGTTGGACTAAAGCTAGCAGGTATCCAGGTTAAGTGGCCAACTGCAGTGTCCCTGCAGAGAGCCTCGTGCCTTCAGGCCATCCCACACAGTCATTTCTTAAGCACTTATTTCTACACTAGCTAACCATCTCTGCAGAGGCCTCCACCACGCTGTAATTAGAGTCAAATAGCTGGAAGCAGACCTGCTGATCTGAAGGTAACCCAGTAAAATATGAATCATCCAACTACCTGTTGTTGTAACAGGATATTGTAATGATTTTTCATGTGACCATTTTAGTGATATTATCACAGTGATCAATTCTAAGTGGCAAATGGTGGTGCAAATTATGTTTAACTGTTGAATTACTTGATTGACAAACTAATACTGAATACTGAAACTAGAACTGGAACTCGACACTTATTTGAAGTAATGATAACAACATGATAATAATGAAGACACTATCATTACTTTGTCTTTGAAACTACAGTCTACTGTATAAAAATGTACTGATAAAATGTACTGAAAAATCAACATTTTCAAAATCGAGCTGTCAAAAAATTTACTTTTTGTAATTTAATTTTTAATTTTTTTTTTTACAACAAACTTTACAAAACTGTACTTGGCCACATTGTGTTAGGTGGCCTGAAACTGCAATTTAAAGACATTTATGAAAAAGAGAGAATAAGATGGACCAAACAGAATACAGACTGCTCAGCATTTGTGCAGGCGCTGTGCCACATGAATCTCTTAACATTTATTTCTAAGTGATCAAAAGTCTTATTTTTAAATTTGCTCTGACCCTTCACTTAGTCAGTGGACTAATGCCTTGATACAAAAGGCAAACTAAAATCCTTTAAAGAGGGATTTTGGAAAAAAAATATAACAATAATATGACAATCCCTTGTTATCATTTCATAAAAAGCTTATGGACGGACACAGCGAGGCTTAGCAGGTTTAGTGGACTGGACCTCCAACAGTAAAACTGTGCTCTAGCTTTAAACAGCCACATTCTCGTTTGTTGTCATAACAGAAAAGAGTCTCTACTCGACATAAAGCCTCTGTTACAGTCATTAGTCTAATGAGTGAGCCGGAGTTAGAGCTGGGTTTCAAGAGGAATTCAACAGTGACTTAAACCCAAAAGATGAGCCTCAATTCTCTAAATGCCTAAATCCAGATGACCCACAGATGTTTTAAAGCAGCACTGAGAAGGTTTAACAACAATAGGCAGATGTTGGATGTTGAGAGCTGTACCTGGCAGATTGGGAAGCAGCTATCACACCAGCCCTGGTCTCTTAGCGGGGGAAAAAACTTGTGCTTTTCAATCAGATAAAACAGTCTGCACATCAGAGTCCCCATGTAAGTGTGTAGTACTTTGAGTGGTGATATGGACCAGAGAGGATTACTGCATGACGGGAGACTAGCTTTAGTAGGAGTTGAAACATGGAAATACAGACTTTTGTACTTTGTGGAATTATAACTGTCAAATACTAGATAGACACTTAGATCTGTTAAACTTTTAAACATTTCAAAAATGTTCAGTGGCTCACCTGGTAGAAAATACTACACCTTTTTCCCATCTCCATCCTCTTCCTGAATTACAGAACAAAATAAATAAAGTAAATAATTTACCTCTAATAACACAAGGATTAAAATATTACAATATTTTTACAAAGTAGGTTTGCCATGTATATGTAGATTTAAGCTACATAATTGTGAAAATACCAGTTATATTAAACAACACACTATGTTAATATTAATGAGTTCTCAACCCTTTCCCTAAGTGATAGTTAATTACCCAGGATAAATCCAACGGCAATTTGTCAGCCACTTCACTATGGCCCCCCTCACACAAACCCAACCACTTCCTTCCTCTTTTCTCGTTCATTCTAAGCTCATGTAATGAATCACTAATCACAGGGTCCCTGACGAACATCCCCAGCCTATTATCTCTTAATTACCCCATCCAGGGAGGGCTCGAGATGAGCCAGCAGGGGGCGTGCTACATGTGTTAGTTTTTACTTACTGATCTACACTATGTGATGCCACTCCATCAAGTATATTTACTCTGATTGTAAGTCAGAATGTCACCTTGTTACAGTTTCTGGGCTGGTCAGACATCGGCCGCCCTGTAGCTGGTTTATGGACAGACAGTCAGGACGGACTGCCTTGTTCTCAGTCTGTGGCCGCCGGGCTGAAAATGGTCCTCTTGTGGAGCATTTGGTCTGTGGAAGAAAATGGAGCCTCTAACTCACAGTCATTTGCAGATGGGACACTCGGGATACGGAGCGTGTTGCCACAGAGAAAGATAGAAATTGGAATTGGCAGCCTATGTGAAATGGGGTCGGGGGATTTGTCCTGCGCACACACATGCACACGATGGAGGTGAGCACACGTAAAAACGCGTACCAGAGAGCAAAAACAAAGACCAATTTGTATATTTTCCCTTGAAACTATAACATTCTTGACTTAGGCTTCCTGTTTGTAAATACTACATAGTTAAGAGTAGGAGTCACCATCCGCTTTATGAGGCAGTGTGTGAGGTGGGAATGAGAAATTCCCATACTCTCTTTTCTATTACGAGAAAAAAGAGCAAAGAATAGATTTAAGATCACACAGTAGCCGCTTGTTTACATCCAGTGAGTAAACCAAGAGTCCCAAACTGACAGGTGCCCCCTGCCAAGTTCTCTTAATAGTAAAGGTTTTTGAATTTAATCTGGCTAATTTCGACATATCCCCCTAAGGATCTTAAAGCCGAACTTTAGAATGGAGAAAGACCCTGTACGGGCCTTTTAGAATCCTGGTGTCCGTTTTTTTTAATCAGCCCTTTAGTGAGAGCCTGTCAGAAATGGTTAGCCTCTCCAGTGAAACTACTTCTTTGCATCTTAGCTCCTGGTCTTGCCCTATGTCTGCACAATTTCATTCTATCCTCTTGTTTCTCTCCTTTTGTTTAGATAAAGCGAGGGATTAGGAAAGATTTGCCCCCATAAAGTAGTGGTTTGATGGGCTTTTATCCCACCATGTTGCTAAAGCTGTGTAGCCCCTGGATTAGGCCTTGACAATAGGAACCCTTGTGCTGGGCCGCAGCCTGAGGGGCACAACCAAAGAGCGGCTCTGAGAAAGAGGGAGGAAACAAACCTGCCAACCTCGATATGTCAAGACTGCCAGAGAAACCGTTTAGAGGAGCACTGGAGCTGCACCGGGCTTCATCTGTGGGATCAGAGAACAAGAAACAATAGTTAGAGCACAGACTGAAGCCATGGTCCCAAAAAGTTTAGCTATACAACACAGGTTTGATAGTGAGGAAAAGAATGGTAGCATTTAATGTACAGTGTGAAAGAGAAAAAGTAATCCACTTAAAACATTGTGGCTTTTCACAAAGGATCACCAAGGCAACCGAATTTACAGTAAAAGTTTATATGTTTAAATTGTGCAATATATGTCAATAGTAAGAAAGATAATAATTCATCATGATCATTTAATGTAACATAAATTAATCTGATATAGGTTCAAGCAAGAAGATCATGGTCCGACACAGTAGACACATACATTGTGTGATAGAAGTAACACATCCATGAAAAAGTACTTAAGGTCTGCTCTGTTTGGACACTGCCTGAAGATTGCTAATGGCAAGTTGCTTTGTTACTCCAGTCACACAAGTCCCAGGAAAGCAGTCAACTCTAAACCATACATCAAAATGATTAATTTCACCCAAATGAGCACAAGCTAACCTTGACTAAGAGCATGCGCAGGACAGAGCAGCACGAATGAAATGTAATATATTCATGAAGTTAACAAAAACCTAATGATAAAAGTTAATGGTCTCTGAAGGCTGAAGGCATCAACTTTCTACTTGAGTTGACGTAAAATACCAATTGTAAACACAGAGAGCCACTCAAGTGGTAAAATTACAAACATCCATGCGTAATAAACCTGATTAAAAATGGAACATGATTCATAAATCTCTAGCTTCTGAGCTGAACGTCGAATCGGCTGCCAAAGTCCTGATACAGGGATAAAGTTTGAGACTCCAAAAGCGGACGAGAGGATGATTGAGAGCAAAGACGATAACTCAAATCTGAGCGAGATGAGAGGGTTTTCCATAATAAAGCTGAATGCAGTCTCAAAGAACAATGAGACTCCACAGGAAATCCAGGGAAATCTCAGATCAATTTGAGGATGAGAAAGTTTCAAGTTTGATAACTGGAGGCAGTAGGCCTGAGATGATAATCATAAACAAGTTTAGCAAACTATGGCAACAGTTTCTGATGCTTCCACTGAATGTGACATATGTGCATATCATGTGGCATCGTGTGATTGTACAATTAAATGAACTACACGATTTAATAAATACTTGAATATGACACTAATATTAATCGTTGCATTGCCTGGAATGTTTCACAGTACAGCATTACCCCATGTCCATGCACAAGCAGGTGGTGCCACCGGCCCAAGTTACAGGTCAAATCTGTGAAGAGAAGAGCCTGCTCAGAGTTAGAATGTATGTTTTTCAAGGTATTACAAACTATTCAAATGTTTAAGTGAATGAATGCAAAAATAGAAATACAACTTATTATTATACAAAAGAACAGTCCAAGTAATTGTGTAGACAAACAGAAAGGTTGTAAAGTGCACCATAAGGATCAACTATATTGTATGAACTTGTTCAATAGTAATAATGAGTAGGCTAAAGTAATAACTCAAATGTCCGTGTATATTTAAAGCCTGTTGATTGTCCTCTTCACGGTGAGGACAGGAGCTGGCCTAATATTGCTCTAATAGCAGCCTCTTGACACTTGCATTGAAGCCCTGAGCCTCGCTGGACATTAGCCGCATTAGGCCCGGAAAAAGCACATTTGACGAAGAGCAGCTGAGAGGAATTCCTTCTCGCTTTAATTGCTTTAGAAACGGTTCCCACAAAGAGACACTGGCCAGCTTTACATCCAGTTTAAGTTCTTATTTCCATCGGTTCACAAGTTAATCCGATTTTTCTTCTCTGGGCCCAAATGCAGCCGCAAAAAAATTGTATTTGGACAAACAAAAGACTCTGCAGCTTCTTTTCCTGCACATCAAATACCCTAACTAAGGAAAAAGTTTGCTCTAAACTAATTGTCTGGTTTAAGAAAATACAACATGGAAAGAGGACTAGGTAAGAATAACAAAGGCTGCATCCCATTATCTAGATTTTGTTTCCTTACACAATCAGGTGCAAGTGAATGTGACCATAGGATTTGAGCGACCACCTCCTTTCCTCGTGTCTAGAAGAGAATTCAACAAAATATGCAAGCTTTACATTAAAAGGCTACTTTTCGCTGCCCTTAATTCCAGTCTAAACGGTTTTTCCTCGGTAGAAGAAATCTTTTCTCAAAACCTTGAAGAAGAGAGGGGCATTATTGTTTTAATCCTCTTACCAGCAGTCATTTTAAGACATTTTTGGAGGGTGAAATGCCGTCTTGTCGTCCCAATCCTAACCTAAATCCCTCGGGGCCGGGAGCTCCTGGAGGCTGTGGCCCGGCATGCACCTCGGTCCCTCCGTCAGCTGCACAGTTCCCGCCAAACTCACGGAGCCATCGGCAAATACAATTAAAAAGGAGAATGAACCTGGAGTCACACTAAATACCACAAGCTTTAATTAAAACAGCGCTGATAAAGCTCTTTTTGACTTCCTGCTGGAGATTGGATCTGTTATAGTAACCTCAGAAATAATAGCCCAAATTAAAATAAATAAATAAAAAATAAAAATAAATGAACATATGACAGTGTCCGTATGTAATAACTGAACATTGCAAGTCCATCTCTGGCTTGTTGTAGTAAAGGATTCATTTAGGAAACATGAATAAACCTGATAATCACCCCCAGTAGAATATTACAATAAATACTACAGTGGTCACTAAAGTCCTCTTCGCGGATGGGACCAGTGATGGGACGGGACCTGCTGTGATGGGACCCGCGGAGGGCGTGGGGCAGCTGCGGAGGACAGCGCTCTGATTGGTCCAGAGTCAGAGCGCGTGCGTCTCCCCACGCGCCGTTTAAAGGCCGCGAGATGCAGCATCCTCATCCTCATCCTCCACGTCTGAGACCGACCGAGCCCCGCCACACCGGGACATGAGCCGCACGCACCGGGTCTGCTCACGAGGATACACGGGACATGAGCAGCACCGAGCGGATTTTTCACTACGTTTAAAACATCCAGAGGAAACATACTGAGAGAGCACCGGAAATATTTAACCTCAGAAAACTCAGAGCAGAGGTAAGTTTGTTCAGCGGACACACGGCAGAAGGAGTTTAGGATTTTGTCATTTAAATTTTACTGAATATATTAGAACAATGTTTGTTTTTTTTTCTTACTTTGTAGTTTTAAGACCTTGTTAAAGTTAGAAGCTAAGATTTTTTTTTTTTTTAGCTGTAAGTGTTTATTATTGAAGCCAACACTGGGCTTAAGAATGTAAACTCCACAATATTTAGACAAAGTTAAATAAAATAATAATACAGCACATTTTTGTTGGATTAAAAGTGTTGTATCTACAGTTAAACACAGAGCCGTCTCCAGGATCACTTTAAATGTCCATTTGACTGAAGTATGTTTGCTTTGTAGAAGCTGCAGAAAAGCCAAACGCTGTGGCCCAGGGCAGTCTTTAGTAAACGCTGTAACTCATAAATCCACGGCAATTAGCATAATTAGGCTTAACGCGGAGCCCGAGGCTGTGACATTGTCCTGAGAGAAGAGCATTATGGGGAATTTTAAGCGGAAGATTTACAAATCGGCCATATTACACAGATTCAGCCAGAGGCTCCTTTAAACTAACGGAGGAAAGTCACAAGAAGAAGAGAGTGTAGCTGCATTTGGCACCGGGTTGAAGTCTGCACTGCACCTTTCACGTGTCAGGCGTGAGGAGAAATGAATGGCCTTGTAGTAAAGAGCTATTTTCACCACATTAGACAGGGCTCCACTGGGAAACCTCGTGCATATTTCAGCCTGGTCCCCTCTGTCCTTCCTTCTGCAGGCGCCTGACACCGGCCTGGGTCCCGCCTGGGTCCCGCGTGGGACCCGCCACACACCCAAACAAACCGCGTCAATTTGAGTCTGTTTCTCAAACACAAGATACACATTTTTATCTTTCGAGAGCTGTAGTTTTGTTCAAGCAGCTCTCAGCGACCTGCGGATGTGATGAGTGAATGTGAAGTGTGATCAGTGAGTCTCTAAACAAGGACAGGGCGCGTTGTATAAACAGTATTTAAAATATTGTATTTACTGTAGGCATTATTATTTGAGATATGCCTAATGGAGAAAAAAAAACGAATTATTTATTTATGAAGCACATTTGTTGTTATGATATTTTGATTTTGTCTGGTAGCAGATACATTTGAATTATTACAAACTATTTGAACACACCAAAGTAATATATTGTTAAACTTGTTAAGTATTTCTCCTCCATTGCCTGTTTTTTCTGCTGAATTGAATTAATCCAATCTTCATTTTCTTATTTGTGAATATAATGTACCCTATAATATATAATAATTTTTAAGGGCTTGTTTATTCATTTCAGATATTCAGTGTCAGAGGAAGCTAACATACAATTTATCAATTTATACAAACAGGAAAAACAAGGAAAAACTAAAACACATCTCTGCCCATGCCAGTCCATCTTTCCCACAAGGAATAATTTAGCTTTATAAAATGTTTCTTATAAAACAATTTAATATGTGTCAGTTTTATTTTTCTTACTTTTGTTGTATTAAAATGATTGAAGTTTAGCTGTTGCTTATTTTTTTTCTCAGTCTAACATTTAGCATAAATAAAACAGTGCGGTTACATTTACATATTTTAATTTATTTTATTTTTTTACTATTTGTATTTTATTATTTATTTATATATGTATTAATTGTATCTCTTTACTTCACTTAAACAGTTGTCGTATTTGTCCATTTTGTGTCATTTTTTGCAGACTTAAATAATGCAGCACTACGGGGTGAACGGATATTCACTGCACGCGATGAACTCGCTCAGCGCTATGTACAATCTTCACCAGCAGGCGGCGCAACAGGCCCAGCACGCCCCCGACTATAGACCCTCAGTACATGCCCTCACTCTGGCCGAGAGATTGGCTGGTAAGAATAAGTAGCTCATTTTGTTTTCCATTTAGTTCACACTCATTTATTGTGAGTGCCTGGTGTTTGATTGACACACAGTGTAGCGTGATCAGATTTTAGAATTTTATGTTAAGCATTGATCAAACATACAGAACTTCAATTAAACTTCTATTTCTTTCTTCTCAACGGCTGTACATTTCAAGATATCATTCTTGAGGCCCGTTATGGCTCCCAGCACAGAAAGCAGCGTCGCAGTCGGACCGCCTTCACGGCACAGCAGCTTGAGGCTCTGGAGAAAACTTTCCAGAAGACCCACTACCCAGATGTGGTGATGAGGGAACGCCTGGCCATGTGCACGAACCTGCCTGAAGCTCGCGTACAGGTACGTCTGCTTACAATTACATAAAATAAAATCAAGGGACTTAGGTGTATCTTTAGAATCAGTATTGTCAAAAATTCAAAGAAACGGTGTTTATTACAATCTTGATTACAACAACATTCCCTTTATATTTTACTTTGAATCTGTTTTACAAAATAAATAAATAAATAAATCTTTTAAAGTATATTTTGCCACCACCTGCGTAATTTTAGTCACTACTGCACCAACTGTAATGGCAGGTGTGTAACAGTTAAGCGCTAAAAATGATATGCTTAAAGGCATGTTTTATATTTTGTAGGTTTGGTTTAAGAACCGCCGAGCAAAGTTTCGTAAGAAGCAGCGCAGCCTGCAGAAGGAGCAGCTCCAGAAGCAGAAGGAGGCGTCAGGATCCACAGAGGGTTCAGTGGAGGACCCCAAAAGTGATGCCGCTGACACCACCCCAGCTCCTTCCACCCGCTCTCCCCCTCCCCCCTCCTCCACCTCGTCCTGTCACTCAGACTCCGACAGACTGACAGCAGCTCAGGCTCAGGCGGCCGAGATGAGTGTGGAAGTGAACGTCACCTCCCCAGAGCCATCGGACAGCGAGTCAGCAGCAGAGGATAATGCTGACAGAGAAGAGGAGACTATGAGAGGGGAGCCCAGGGTGAAGAGTGGGGAGGAGGTACAGGGGGAGGGGGGCACACGACCAGGGAGCGGCTCTCCATCCTGCAAACGCCTCAGCCCAACATCAGGTAAGACAGTGCCACCACAAACAGTAGAAACAGTCTTCTAACTCGAGTGCACAACAAGTTCGTGATTAACAGCCTAGTTTAAAAAAAAAAAAGAGGAAAAAGTGTAAATGCTTAAATATAATTCTTTACAGAAAATCCTAAATGTTTACAAAACTTTAGTCTTCAGTCAGAAAACAATAAAAAAAAACAAAAAAAACTCTTGCTCTGCATTGGTATAACTATGATACCTGCCTAAAGTATTCTTCTCCTCTCAGACTCTCCACTCAGTTCTCCGGCCCTGCCTTCTTCCAGCGCTGTGTCCAGCAGTTTGGTGACGAGTAACTCCTACGCCTCCTCCCCTCTTAGCCTGTTCCGCCTTCAGGAGCAGTTTCGGCAGCACATGGCGGCCACCAACAACCTGGTACACTACCCCTCTTTTGACATGAGTGCACCCTCCTCCCTGCCTTACCTGGGGATGAATGTCAACATGTCTGCGCCCCTGGGATCCCTGCCCTGTCAGTCCTACTATCAGACCTTGTCCCAGGCCCAGCAGGTTTGGAACAGCCCACTGTTACAGGCAGCTCCAGGAAGTCTCCCAGGTAGTCTCAATAGTAAGACCACAAGTATCGAGAACCTGCGGCTGAGGGCCAAGCAGCACGCAGCATCACTGGGACTGGACACGCTCCCCAACTGACCCTGCTCATGTCCACAGCATTGACTTAAAGCTGCACTATGTAACTTTTCAGATGGAGGGTCCCCCACCTGGTTCTGTCATGGAGATTATTGCTTTGCGTGGAATGCTCCACACTACTGCATTAAAGAAGTCTCTCTTCAAAAAGACAGCATCAGGCCACAGGTCAGATATGTGCAGGGGACAGACACACAGACCCCCATCTCCAGAATTCTCCAGCAGTTTCACCTAAAAAAGTGACTCAAAAACATTACGTGAAGTCCACCATTTATCTTAAGTTGTACACATTACTACTTTAACCACATCTGCTCATGACATACATGGATCTGGCAAGATGGTCAAAGTCACAGCTCATGAAAAGGGAAATCAACTACATATACAAAAGCAAAAACAATGAATTAAATTCTGTGAACTGTGCATGCATGCATGGACTACGCCTATAGAGGGCAGCAGTCAATCACGTCGGCCAAACAGTCACAACATCAGGACAGATTGCCCAATTGAATTGTGGTAAAGCTCATGAAAACTGTAAATACAATATTTCTGTACACTTGTACTCTACATCTACTGTATACAAGGTTGAAGTCATTCCATGTCTTTTGTGGAAGGAGTTTTTTGTTTTGACACCTCAAAATGATGGCTGAAAAAGAAATATTGTTTATGAGAACAGAAGAACCATCAATGTAAACACAAAACAAACACTGGAGGCTCTCTGATCCTAGAGAATCATGAAAAAACACAAATTATGTAAAATATTGTAATTTTACTGTAAAATGTATTTCAGAAACGTTTTAAATGTGAGTAATTTATCATTAATGCAAATGAATAAACTGCAAATGAAAATGAAATTGCCTTTATTAGTTTATTAGCAGGTAGCTTAGATTTATTTAATAATACATTTAATGGCATCCCATCAATATCATCAGCTTTAACCTTCAGTTGTTCCTGGGCCTGCAAGTGTGGTCCACCTTGAAGAAATGTAAATGATTTGGACACAAGATGCCTCCTAAAACAGCACAGAGGAGCACTTGTTGTTCTTCAACAGAATCGAATCTTAAATGAAATGAGTGACACAGTGTATCAGGCTGTAATTCCCCCCATACCCCCACCCCACCCTGTCAGCGAGGTTTTGGCTGCACCGAAACAGAACGCTTTGCCATAAGAAGATTACCTTTGGTTGGAATATCGATGGATTAAGTAAGAATAGAATGAGATGAAATAGGACTTAAAGGGCTCTTCAAGGCAGCAAAGTTGAGACACCTGTTTTCTTCAGGGGTTTCCTGCATTTTTCAAATTATAAAGATTAAGATTAAACAGTTACATCATTTTACTTAAAAAAAAAAGGGAGTTTTTTTTCCTGATTGAAAACTAAATGAATTAAGAATAAAAAATACAGTTGAAGCTATAAATTGCCAACTAAGTTAAGCTATTCAGTTGTCCATGTAGCATGCACATGCTTGCTGGCTCCTCCCAAAGACAGCAGGAGTAAAGGAGAAGGTTGTGGCTGTGTGAGTGTGTCTTTGGCAGCTAAGCCGCTGAAGGTTTCCAGGAGCTCTTTGATGTGTATCTGGGCAATGCACTATTAGAGGGATTTTCCTCGTTGACAGCCCAGAGAATGTGTGGAGGAATTGCGATGCCAGCGGGCCAAAAGAATGCTAGAAACAGGATTAGGATCATATTCTGGCAGCTCCTGTCACTTCATCAATGGGCTAAGGTTTCCTCAGTGACAGCCCTCCTTCTCTGCCCAGCTAAAACCTTTAGTGGGACCATAAAGGGGGTGAGAAAGGGGAAAAAACAATGATTGAATGGTGTGCTATGATTTCTGTGCTGGGTTCGCTCTCAGGCCTTTGTGTTGGGAGGTCTGGGGGGGTGGCACAGATTTGGGAGGTGGGGAAGGTCATGGAGATGAGAAAAGGGGGGACTATGTGAGGGGGGTGACGGTGGTCTTTCTTGGAAGTTTTACATCCAAATCCCCTCAGTAAAGCATGTGACCATACACTAAAGTGAAAGAACCCCAGCTCAGTGTCTCCCTGTAGATAGCAGCAGGTGGAATGAAAAAATAAGAGCGTGTGTACCTTTTGCCTGCAGCCCCCAAGTGGAAATGATAATTAATCTTAAAAATTTAGGCCAAAAACTGTTTCTACCATGTTTGTACACTACAGTTTGCTCACAGACCACACAGTCTTTTCTTGCCAATGGTTCAGCAGTTTGCTCACCTGTGAAACAATCTTTTCTCTAAGCCATTGGAGTTTTAATTGTTTACGACAGGTTATATAATGCCAAGAATTACAGACCAGCTTGCAAATGCTAAACCCCTCTGCCTTTCTGTCTTTCTCCCGTGGAGTGGATGAGACGGACTCTATCTGAGGCTTCACTCGGGTTCCCCAGCTTTGTGCTACTGAGACGCTCGCCTTTCTCCCCCTGACTTGGGTGATAATCCTGACACGCACTGTCTGCATTTTTTACTGTACGTGTTTAAGCGCATTTGCAGAGCATTTATCTCTCCAATGTAAACCAATTTGGCTATAAGGGCCTTGGGCCAAGCTCAGTGCTGGAGAAAAGAAAGAAAACTCAAACCTAGCAGATGTGGAGAGAAAGGCGGATGGGAGAGCTGGCGTGGACGTAGGGTTGATGAACAACTGAAAGCAGCAAAAAAGGAAAAGCAGGGCTGTGAAAAAGAAAAGTAGCCCTTGTCCAAAGGGTAAGCTCTTGAAACTTTGGATAGGGCCTTTAAAGCCGATAGAACGTGGATCACTGAATTGTTGAGTCACAGAATCTGAGAGAATCATTCAAAGCACTTGGTTAATCCTGTCATAGTTAAATCGGTTGTATACTTAACTTCTTCAGACAAAATTTGGAGGCTGCTGCATTGACAGCTCTGCTGTTTGATACCGCCTATACACCTGTATCAGCTGTCTGTTAAGCTGCCTTCACCTCCTCCCACTCGTCCTGCACAGCATGCTGCCTCTGTGCTAGTAATGGCTCATGAAATGGACCAAAGACCTAAAAGCTGCCAATCTCTCAGCTTCGTGATGTCTGCTGTAAGTGGCCCTGGTTGCTGGTTGAACTTGCGACTTTGATCATCTCAAAAGGTAGACTCCTGCTGTGTCAAACATTGCTATGTGCAATTCTCTGCAGTCATAAAGACCATGAGCTTCTTGGTCCCTGAAATGAGACATTAAGACAGAATCATCCTAGTTTAGTTGGAGCAATCTCAAGGTGTTTTATTTGCTAGTGCACAGGCAGGGTCCAATGTGTTTGGATGGCTTTTAAAGTACCTGATCTTATAGCCTAAGGTTTCTGTAAATGAGGTGTTTTTTGCTCTTACCAATGAGACGTTACATGAGCAAGCACCATGGCATTGCAGGGCCACATGATACATCTGCAGAATCATTACAGTACTAGTGGCTCCACTAGTGCAACTCTCCATTGCCTGACTTTTACAATTCATTTATGTGCCACATATTCTATTCATATGTTCTTGTGCACTGATCTTTGATTAATTAAAAAAAAAAGTAATGCCAGATTTTTGTTTAGTTTAATACAGTTACATATAGAGTTTTAACAGATTTTATTAATGAAAACAAGGTTTTAATTTCAATATAAACTGTCAACTTGTTCCTTAAAATGAAAAAGGTTCACATATTTCTGCCGGAGTAGACAAAGGTTGCAATGTGAATTTAGCATATGTTATCGTTTGTTATGACTTCAGTTTGGGATCCTAAGGGATTTAGGAACAATGTCAAGTTTTCTCTGAAGACCATGGAAGGCGCTAAAAGCTTAGCGCTCCCTGACTGAGCGGCACAGTCAGAGCTGCTCCATGTGCCACATATAAAGCTAAGAACTACCTCTCAATTTCAGCTCTTTGCCTAGTCTGCGGTAAGACTTGCCTCCTCATTTCATGTCTGCAATACAGAAGCCAAATGCAAGGCAAGACCACATACATAGGTTGCGATTACGTGGCACAGTCAGAATCAGATTATCAAATTTTTTGAGTTATAAGTTTATCATTTCTGATCATGATTTTGAAATGTTAATTGCTATGTCAATGATGCTAACCTTTCATTCTAGACTCATGAATATATCATGTGTCATTAGTTTTGATAGATCTGGTTTCACATTAAATTTGTGCTATACCAGTGACGTGCGGTCAGGTGAGCGTCATCACAGAGAGAAAATAAATGAAATGGTTATATTTATCCAATTATTTGTACTATAAAGTTATTTTCTATTTAACTTTGCAACTTCATTCTTTTTTTTTTTTTTTTTTTTTTACTCAAAACCGCAGATTTTTTTATGTTTACCATTGAAATCCTGAGAGATGTGCGGTGAGGCACCGGCCGTTCGTGCCTCACATGGACTGACTGTGCTGTAGCTCAGCAGTGACGCTGCTGCTTTAAGCGGCTGTGAAAAGGCGCCGGGTGAGGCACGCAGTTACCCTGCCTCATATTAGGGGACGCTCGTGAGCCCAGGGATTCATGCAACTCCCGCAGAATAGGGGCCGCAAACTACAATTTAGAGTTAGCAAGTCAACTTTAGCAATCCGTTCACTTTTTTCTCTGTCTGGCCCTACTTTTTAAATGGAAGAAGGCTAAATATTGAAGCTCAAGCAGTTTTCTAAACTGGACTTTCGGAAGAAGCAGGAGGTTATAATTAAAGGAAGACCAACGCTAAAGGAGCTAAATGGTTTGCTCCAGACGACGGGACGAAAGACCCGCTCTTTTCAAACAGATGTACAAAATGGTAAGAAACTTAATGACTTCAATCCATTGAAAATTGGGCAAAGAGAATAAGGATAAAAAAACAACACAAAACAATCTTGCTTTTTATTTCATACTATTAAAGCTATTTCATATTGACTTCGGAACTTTTATTTTGAAATTCTTTATTCTGGCCCCAAGTCACTGGGAGAGAAATTGGCTCGGGGCCTAATATACTGACACCTGGTTTATATGTTTGTAAATCTGATTGTGATGACATCAGTGCCTCACGAGCCACGAACCTCACCGCACGTCACTGTGCTATACATAACAGATACACAGATATATGAGCCCCACTGTTCTTATTTATCACTTCAACATTTCACTTACACATGTATCCCATGCATCCCAAGACAATAGAAATTGAACATAACTTTCTTGAGCACAGAAACATTCACCAACTCCTAACGTTAATTTTTCCTTTGTTTCTTGACAAGCTCCTCCACCTCCTTCATAAAGCGCAGGCAGAGTTCATCGTGCCAAGGCAGGGCCACACACTGGACGCCAACAGGAAGCCCCACTCCTCCTTTTGCAGCCTACAAACAGTACAGTGTTCAGCATACCAGACATACAACAACAGTCTTTTGTCGCCATCTGGTGGGATATTGACAAACTTCAGTTCACCAATTTTAAAAAAAACTATTTACCAAGCACCTACTCTTTGAACATCTGGAAGCACATAAAAGTCTGCTCTCATTTTTACCTTGCTTAAAATCCGTTCAAATAGACTCCCCGATGCTAGGTGGCAGAGGTTTTTCTCATCCTGTGCAGTCACAGTGGAAACAGGCACAACACCGGCACAAAAGTTGAGCACATTGTAGAGCATTGAAAATGAAACCATACCTGGAGGGTAATCAAATTGGAAAACCCTGAACATCAGTGCATGTAAACTCAATTGCTTGATACATTGTCTAAGACATGTATCAAGCCAATAAAAATGTTTTTTGACTAACAACTTACAAGTGAGCTTGCCACAATAATTGAAGTTGAAAGCTGGCCCAATTATTGGGCAAAGGACAACATCTATATTGAGTCGTTGCCACTCTGCTATTGTGTCCTTTACACAGTCCTACAAAGAGGTTTTACGAACGGCATAATTTGAAGTATTTTGATTGACTGAGAAACACATGCACAAACAGTATCACCTCTATTGAAGCATGCAGCTTCCAAAGACCAGCAACAGATCTAAAAAGTAAGGAATATGTATGGTTTTTTTTTCATCAAACTGAAAACGGACAACTGTGGGCATAGAGCAGCATGTGTAAGACTCACCCAACTCCACAGAAATATTGTAATAATTGCCCTCCGTAGGGCCACTGCAAAGTCAAACAAAAAAAGTAAATACTGAGTCAGTCACTAAACGCTTAAGGTATTTTGGGATTAGACATAAGAAATTATTCAATGTCAACTTTATAAAAGTAATTTACCAAAGGTTTAATGATGAAGGCAATGATTTTCTTCAACCAGTTTGGGATTTTGTAAATCAAAAACTGAGCTCTAAGAGTGGGGTCAATCGTACTTCCTTTCCTTGAAATATACAAACAAAAAAGAAAGAAGTTAAATATTTGCAGCAAGATAAGCCAGACAAGCCAGGATTAAACAAGCCACACCCCAGCAATGTCAGTAGTCCTATAACATATTTCAGTTTACAATTTTCGGTTTAATTAAGAGAACAATAACTCACAATTTTTGTACATAAACGCCACCTCCATCTGATAAGGCTCCTTTTACTGCTAGTTCATTCATCTCAACTTTCACTGGCTTGTAAGGCACCAACTACAGTGAAAATACAAAGATTTGCAGGTGAAACTGAACTGCATTGTATGTGTTTTTGTAGAGGCGGGTTGTCTTTACAGTGTGGCCTGCTTGCTCTAACAAAGCCTTGACTTCTTGCACTGCTCGAATCATTGATGGAGATGCTGGCGTTTCCTCAATGTGTTCAAAATATCCAATTCTCAGAGGTTTCCTGCTTCGGTACACCTGGAGACAAAACACAGTGGAGCTAAATTTGCATCCTCTGGGAGAACAGCAGACTGATGAATAAACATAGGCAGCAACAAACACAAGAAAACAGAGACAATGAAAAGGTAACTGTATCACAGTGCATTAGGTCATAACATTTTTTAAACAATTCTCCAATTTTATATAATTTTATCCTATTATATACTTTACATAAGTCACCCTTGTGAGTAAAATTCACTCTCTGCATTTGACCCACCCTTGAACCAGTGCTGCTGGGGCTACCTGTCAGGAGCGGTGGGCTCTCCTGCAGGATTTTAACTATTCTGCATGTTTTGGGTTGATTGGGGAAACCAGAGTGCCCGGAGCAAAACCCAATCAGACGCTAAAGAACATGCACAGAAACCCAGAACCTAGCCACCCAGCCACCATGCAAACAATTTGTAATTCATTGTGGGGTATGTATTGTTTTTTGCTCTGCTGTGAAGCACTTCATAAACTGTTATTTGAAGGTGCAAATAATATATTATTATTATTATTATTATTACCACACAATTCGCAATTTGTCATGTCAGTCACATGATGCGTACTGAGCAAATGTCAATGCAGGACACACCTCCTCGTTAAATGGCAGCGGTGGAACAGTAGGATCCAGGGAAAACATGTCATCACAAAGTATGGCCCTCATAAACAGAGCCAAACTGTCCACATCCTTTCCCAATGGTCCAAAAGTACTCAGCACTGTTAATGACACATCAGAGTAAGTGGTAAAATGTGTCATGTTTTTTTGTTTTGTTTGTTTTTTCATAAAAAATGTTTATAGTTAATTTGTATGTGAAAGTGTTTGAATGTTTCATCTTACCAGCCTTTTGCCCTTGGTAAATTGACTTAAGACCCATGGAGCTAAAAAGGACAAATATGTAATAAAACAATAAAATGTCCTAAATACATCAAATGCACATGCTGTTCACCTCAATCGACCTGATGTTGGCTTTAACCCACAGATGCCACAAAATGATGCAGGGATTCGAACACTACCTCCAATGTCAGAGCCTACACCAATCACAGAGCCTCCTCCACCGATCAGGGACGCCTCTCCACCCGAAGAACCTCCAGGGGTTTTTTGGAGATTATATGGGTTCAAAGTCTGCCCATAAAATTGGTTACTGCAATCATAGCTGCAAGGGTGAAAACAAGGATAAAGGTTAAGTATTTTATGTGTGGGTGTGAAGTAGCGTGTGTGTATGTATTATTGGATTATGTTCATATAAAAAGATTTACTTCAATAAAGACTGTGGAATGTTTGTTCTCACAAAAGGAATTGCTCCTTGCTTCTTCAGAACTTTCACCAGCACACAGTCATCGTCAGCAGGCTGGTCTATAAATCTGACCACTCCACAAGAAGAGTCACTGTTCTATGTTGATACGAGATAAAACATGTTATTGTTTTTAATAATTGTCCTTTATCAGCTAATAAAACACACTGTACCTTGAGAGAGACATTTTCTTTAAGACTGACAGGAACTCCATATAAAAGGCCTTTTTTGCCCGAGTCAATAGCTTTTAACTGCTCAAAACTGTCCAAAATAATTTCAACGCAGCAGTTCAGCTTTTGTTGTACATCAAGAGTCTGTATAAAGACAAAACTGTGGTTAGATGTGGTTTACCTGGCTGACTTTAAAAGACATTCTGGTTCAAGAGGGGTGCACCTTATCCATATATGCATAAAAGACCTCTTCTGGAGACAGTGAACCTTCCTGAAGCTGGTTTGTCAACTCAGACAAAGACAGATTCAAGATGAAAGCGGAGTTTGCCATGGGATGCTAAAAGATACAGTATTAGGACAACTAGCAACAAAGCACCATATTGCAAAATATCTTCAACACTTTATCATCATCATTCTAATTGTATTGAATAAATAGTATCGACCTACCGACTGTTTATACTTCAGTACATGTTGTTTCGCCTGTTGAAGGCTGCGCTCTCGTCGGTTTTGGACTTTTAAAATGAGCCTCTTCTCGTGTCGCCGGTCACGCACCCTCCGGACCACCACCAGCCCTCCGAAGAAGCATGCTACCACCGCCACCTCAGCCACGGTGTGCAGCGGACTGTCTCTCTGCAGGAGCTGCCTCCAAGTTTCCATTGGTTTGAACCCACTGGTCTTGAAGTACGATTAACCTTGGTCTGCGAACAATACATCTGAATCCGGCCCCGGACAGCTCCTAGACTGTTTATAGACGTCAACATACGGGCACTTACATACGGGAGTCCCGCCCATTTTTCCATATCGCGCTTTAGCCTATACCGTCCATACCATTTATATTTGTATTTATCTTATTTATACAGGGGGACCCAATGAGAGCACTTGGGCTCTCTTTTTCATGGGCGCCCAGTTTAAAATACAATACAAACTGAAAAAAAAACAATCAAAACAAATAAGTCCATATAAAACATATAAAAAAAAAACGGTGCAGGGATGTGTATAAATGTTTGTTATCAGATTATTAAATTGCGATTGTGTCACCAACGTCTGTAGTTTTGGCTTTCCTTGGAGTATATTCCATTTTTGTGAAGCAAAACAGCTAACAGCCTCTTTCCCGTCTCAGCTCTGGTGCGGCTCGTCCTTAGCCTACTGCAATCATGTGATCTGGTGTTAAATGTTACGGTATCAATGATTAACAAATAGGTGAGGTATTCTTGCAGTTTTTGAAGTAGTCCCTTATAGATAAACTTCATACAGTGCTATTCTCTTCTAACAGACAGTGATGGTCAACACACTTTTTCGTAGAGAACACAGTGATGAGTGTCAAATCCATCATCTGTAATAAAACAAAGGGCAGAGTGAAACAGTGGTTCCGACGGTTTCAACGCAGAGGCTGAAGTCTGCATGTACACCACATCCCCATAATCCAGCACAGAAGTCTGCATGTACACCACATCCCCATAATCGAGCACAGAAGTCTGCATGTACACCACATCCCCATAATCGAGCACAGAAGTCTGCATGTACACCACATCCCCATAATCGAGCACAGAAGTCTGCATGTACACCACATCCCCATCAGTGACCTACAGTGATCATGTGATCTGGTGTTAAATGTTACGGTATCAATGATTAACAAATAGGTGAGGTATTCTTGCAGTTTTTGAAGTAGTCCCTTATAGATACAATAATAAGGGGCTTAATTTACCTACGATGACCACATATAGGTATCCATGTTTAGAGTAGTAGAGAAAAGGAGCAGAGTATGGGTATGAGCTGAAACTCGTCCACCTGTTTACGGCCCTGTGAGCCCCAGGGAGCGCCACGCTCTGGAGGCTTTTTTCAAGGAGGAGTACAGCCACTCCACGGGGAGAAAATGTAGCCTACTTCATACAAAGGTTTGTATCAAATACTGTGAGCGTCTGACATGCACTGATTACTGATCTGTCTTCAACTGAGTTTGTCATCCAAACTCCACTTGTACAGTGCAGGGATGTGTATTTAGTAGAAGGAAGCAGGTGACATCAAGGTAGTCATTATGACACTGGTAGTTGCGTGTGCAGATTTGTGAGTGTGTCTGTGTGTGTGGTTATTTGAAAAGAAAGACAAAAGTATATATGAATTAGAAACACCAATAAATTATACAGTTAATTGAGAAAAAAATGTTGCATGCTATTACACAAAAGAACCACAGGTGGGCGCTCCAACACAATAAATGAACTTCTACACAAACCTTCCGCGTTTGTAAAAATGAAAAATGCAATTATGGCCAAATGGGCAAAACTGTACAAAATTGGTGAATATTGTACGTATAGACAAAGGGGGAATACTGGTTGTTGGCTGAATGAACAGTGAATGGACAAAACTGACGTGTTGTTAAGTGGTAATTGCACGTGGAGCACCGCACTGTATAACAACGATTAAAAAACCCCATACACATTTGTAAACAAACTGAAAAAGTACAGTACTCATACCCAATTACAAACAATACTGATATCCTATGAACGCACACAGTACTCCTACCCACTCCGCGTAACACTTAAACAACACTGCACTGAACGAGCGGGTCACGGGCCTTCCGGAACTACAATGATAACAGGTGCATCATGGGTAATGTAGGCCACCGGACTTTAACCAGTTTGTGAGTTATGCGTACGTACGAGTGGAGAGATAGCAGCTAAACTGAAAAACATGCAGATGTTGAAAATTTTTAATAAATATTTAGTATGGCCCGTGACTTAGTCAGTTTTTAATTTTGGCCCTCTGTGAATTTCAGTTTGACACCCCTGCCATAGAGCATCTCTTTTTTACTTGTCCTGTATCCAAGAATTTCTGGTGTGACATTAGAGAGTGGTTACTGCTCAAAATCTCAAACTTCCCAAACTTAAATGTTAATCATATTTTATACTTTGTGAATGATGTGGATAGAAATGTAAGTGACACTCTGAATATTATTTTCCTACTAGCTAAATACCATTTTCATTGTTGTAAATGGAGAGACTTCTACACTCTGCTTTGAACATTTTATGAATGCATTTAAACTATTCTACTCCTCTCTGAAATTGCTTATATCTGCCTGTGCCAAGAAAATTTTATATTCAATGTCCCAAGTCCTTTTGTTTGAATTTTGTTTTTATAATGTAAGTATAATGTGCTTCTCTTTTATGCCTGTATTATTTGTCATATGTCATTTTATGTCATGATTCCTCTGCAAGATATTGTAATAAAAACATTTAATTTAAAAAAAAAAAAAAAACGTTCCTGTGAAGGTACAATTGTTACAAAAAGTTTGAATGTGTAAATGGCGATTTGTACACTGATAAATACAAAAATATATATTTTATACACTTACAAATTTAGTTTTTCACTTACAATTATCATTTTACACTCACAACTTTGTAATTTTACAAGGACAAATTTGAAAATCACACCTTCACAAAATTTAAGACATTTGATGGGCCGTGTTTATGTCATAAACGATTTGTAAACGCAACGGATGAAACCTGAAGACAGCAGGGGGCGGGGCTAGAGCGGACCGGGGTTGCTGCGGCAACGGCTAAACTTGTTTATACAGACCATCCACCCAAACTGCGGCCCCGGGCCGGATGAACCCTCCACATCTGGGGCACCAGTCACTGTCCAAACCTGTTGTTTCGGATAGGCACTGATAACTCATTCATACCTGAAACAGCATTGCACTTTTGATATTTGTATTTGATAATAAAGTTGGAGCCTTTTCTCTTCATCTTCTTGAGAGAACTATTTTCAGCCAACATATAGTTGGTAACTATTGAAAACGCATATGTGCTCTCAAACCTGGGATTTCACGCGGAGCGTTCTGGTGCACCATTTAAACGCTCCAAAGCTCGTTGCTCCCCATTTGCCCACACGCATTTCCGGGTCCCTGTGTAGCCAGCTCTGTCCCAATGTGGCAGATCTGCCCCCTCCTAATTCGTTACTCTTCATTCATGAAAATCTACCGAATTCTTAAATCATCACTCTTTTAGTGCTGCCGTCTGACTGCAGCTCGGGACCGCTTCACTTGCGCAACACACTGAAGCCCACAGCACGTTCTCAGTGCGCCCTGCGTTTTTTGGCAACATTACTTTAATATTCAAACTCCTGTGTTGATTAGTAAAATTGTCCAACTAAAGTCCATGTTTCATGTGTATCTCTGCTTGGCCGTAGTTTTGAATTGTGCCAAGTGCGCGTCGTGTATGTTCAGAAGTCCGTACACTAAAATTGTTCCCTGGTACCTGGCACGTGTTTCTTGATGTTGCTCTTCGGCCTCTTCATATATATAGCTCTTCCTTGTAGTCAGGTGCTGGCAAGAGGCGCTGTACCAGGTCATCATTACAGTCCACAAGCAGCTTTTTAAAGCGCATTCTACCCCACACCTGTATTGTGTGCTCACCTTCATCAGCATGTAAAATGAGTCCTTAATAGGACCTGTTACTTTCCATTGCGCTGTGGGACTAATGGCTATAAGTACTCGTTCATTTTCCTTGTCATCAGTGTCGCAGCGTGCCTGCACCGCCTCTGTAACTTTGTTTTCATGCTTTGCCCTTTTGCTTTGCTTTTTCCTCCGGGGTCTCTACCTGGTCTGTTTTCTCTTCCTTTGTTTTATTTCGCCAGCTCAATTACATATTACGTCTTCTCTCCAGCTTGGATGATCGATTTAGTGGCGCTAGAAAAGGTTTATTGCTCGGACTGGTGTAAACCGCGCGTTGAGCACCGCGTGAATAACCTCTGTGCGTCGAGCTGGATTTCATCCCAATACGTGTGTTACAGGAAGTGGGTTTGAGCAATAGAAGTAGTTAATATGGTAAGGTCTTTTATCTAATGAATTGTTAATGACTTTTCAATCACTGTTTCTTTTAATATGTACAATAAACATGACCTGTAAATTAAGTGGAACATGGCTCTCTCATCTGGATAAAGGGGAGGTAAGAGAAAAATAGATTCACAAGGAGGGCATTTTCTGAAGTGGACAAACAATTATTAATTGATGATTAGAACACAGGGAGGGTCATTTGGTTATTATATTTCATTAATAGTTTTATTTATTTCCTGACTTTTGTTCTGTGAGAATCCAGTCGTCAAAGAGATCTCTGTTACAAAGGGACCCCGGAAAGCAACGGAGAAGCGAAAAGATGGTGTGCCCTCACGGGAAAAAGTTTGGGGACCCCTGCTCCGATGGTCTGCAATCTCTCTGATTACAGGCAGTACATAGTGAATAAAAGTCTCCACACTGGATGCAGATCGTTTTCATGGTCCTAGAAAAGGTTTCGAGAACGGAGGTGTAAACCATTTGAGCTGATCTCAAACCTAGCTTGCCCCTCAGCAGATCCGCTGGAGGTTCAATCCACCAAATGCCCCCCCACTTCGGAGGCTGCTGGGGGAGCGCAAGAACCGCTCTGTGAAATAAGCTCTACAAGTGACACTTGGAGCTCAGCTGGTGTCAGAAGAGGTTCTGCAATCTTTGTTAGTTGAGATTGAGGGGATTCTCAACTCCAAGCCATTAGGCTACACTGCTTCTCTGCCACAGGTGGTGTACCCTGCCCCCCTTTACCCACAGCCACTTGCTGGTTGACCACTTCTGGAGGCATTTCATCCGGTTCTATCTTTCTAGCTTACAGGCCCATCAGAAGTGGAACACTGAGAACCCAGACCTACACATCAGCAAGACAGTCCTCATCATCGACCCTCAGCTGCCTCATTCTCTGTGGTCAGTGGGCAATGTGACCAGTGTCTCCTCCGGACTCAGTGGTAAAGTATGGTCAGCTGAAGTGAAGGTCGGTGACAGGACCCACAAGCGGCCTGTGGCACCCCTCAACCAACTGCCGGAGCTGCCAGACTAACTATTACATCCGGACATCTACAGTTGCCTTTTCTCTAGTTACAGATTTCCTACCGATTTCCGAGCCAGGTGTGTACTCACTTGTAGTCCTTAAGCGTCGGATGCTATCGTTGCTGATAGACACGCAAACTTTTTATTACCGTAACTCCGCAACCAATTGTACTTCATGTAAATTCAAACGGCACCTCAAAGCAGAAGCACAAGGCTCTAAAGATATTTTACCGTCATTACGGTAATCTGCCTCTGTTGTCCCTCGAAGATGACGAATGAGAGCGCAGGAGCCGCGGGGGATCGTCATCTTCGAGGGATTACCGTAATGACGGCAGATTACCTAAACTCGTTCGACTTGACCCACCCGCACCTGGTGTTTCTGGCCCACACGCTGATATTGGCAGACACACATCACAGAACTATACCATTATAATCTGTAGCCATGTGCAGTATCGCTCATATTGTGATCTGCACACGGGGGCAGGGCGCTCCTCACATCAGTATATGCTCTTGGCACTTGCCTCCTGCCAGTGCTCGAACTGGGTCTTTCTATACTGGGGCACAGCTGACATACACTGGGCATGTGCACCAGAAAAAAGGGTCCAGTGACAGCCCTGGGCATGTAACAGTGTTATATGCTACTGGCAAGAGTTGACTGCCGCTGTTCTGTTAAGCTAAGATACAATAAAAGTTGTGAAGGTAGCTCCGTGTCTGCAATGCCTACATACAATGAGCTGCTTAGCATAAACAACAACTATTACAAGTCATTTTCCAGATATGAACTTTATTGAACATTTACTAGTATCTAACTAGCACCATGGCTAGACAGAGAGCAGAGACACTACAATGACGATTTAAAACAATCAATGGGTTCACACCCATAGGCTTTCATTTCACAGAATGGAATAATTTATGAGCCACCTGCAAAAAAAAAACAAAAACAAGTAAGTTGGCCAATATTTGACCCATACAAATTCAAATAAAATCTTCCAAGAGCAGGATGTATCTGGTTGTGCATTCACTTATGTTTAAAACTAACTAATATTACGTTTTATTATTCATTATCTCAATCTGCCTTATTTATTCTGAATTCAACCAGGCATTCCCTGGAGAAAACCTATACAGACACAGAATCACAGAAATCAGTTTAATAACTCACACAGTGATCTCTTGCATGGAGGAAATCAAACAGCTCTTCAGTGCAGTCTTCCTCAGTTGAAGACCGAGACCCCACTCTGGTCTCACACTCTTCCAGGCGCCCCCGAGTGTGGACGCAGTGTTCAGCCTCTTCACATTTCTGTCTCAAAGACTCAAGGGGATCCTAAGACAACACACACCTTTAATAACAGCACTACTGATAATACGGGGGGGGTGACAGTAGCTCAGTTGAGTGTTGTCCACTGATCCGAAGGTTGGCGGTTCAAATCCCGCTCTCTACATAAACATCATTGGTTGAGTGGTTAGATCCACTGACTTGAAGGTTGGCGGTGCAATTCCAGCCCTCACAGATGAATGCTGTCGTTGTGTCCTTGGGCAAGACACTTAACCCACCTACCCCAGGGACAACGGGTGGAAATTAGCCTCTGGCTATAATCCGGCGTGTTTACGGTCATGTCTGTCATGTCATGCCATCTGAGCATTTATAAATGAATATAAAAGGGAAAATGCCACCGAGATGAAATGCGTATTTATTTTGGCCTAAAAAACATAGTTGAAGCAAGCAATGTCTAATAATAGCCTTTTCCCAAACCAGACCGTCCTCCCTCTCCCTAGCTCCTCACCCTACACCCGCTATGAAATCTCTTTCAAACACACTACACTACACTCACTCAAATTTCTTGAGTTAAAATGGCAGACAGTGGTATTAGCACCACCTTCAGGGTTGTGTTAGTATTTGCGCTGTGTATATATTATATTGGCAGTGTAAAATTTTAACCCCATGAATATTCACAAATATTCCCTTTTAAACTAGTGTCTTTATACAGATCCTTCTATATGCATATGGTCCAAATCTTCACCAGATATTCGCTCGAACAAGTGTGGCACGATAACCTGGCTCACGCCAGATTGATATCTGTAACACTCTGAATTGAGCTCTATATGTTGTCAGTGTGGGATGACCCTCGTTGAAAGTGATCAAAAAACGTGGAACGTCATGACGATTATTTGAATCTGATTGATTGAGGCACAACAACAGAAAAATCAAACTTTTGTTACTTGGCATCTACAGGCATCTGGAAACTGCATCCAAGAATAAACCAGACTTGTGCAAGTCCACAATTCTCTGCCTGATATCTTACCTGATTTCTTTTGACTTTCCTATGATTTTACACAAAGAAGCAGTGTGTTTCAGGTGTGCCTTCAAATACATCCACAGGTGTGTCTCTAATGAACTCAAATGTTGTCAATAAACCTATCAGAAGACATGACATCATCATCTGGGTTTTCCAAAATAGTTTGAATAAATTTCTGACTTTGAGGACATGAATAACTAATGTAATGTCTAAAAAAAAAGTTTAGTGCCTGTTGCACGTGGGGCTGCTCACCTGCATTATCCGCCCCATCTACCTTGGTGCTTGATCACTTTAGATGGCACACCCCTTAGTGGAAATGCGCAAAGCCGAGTGTTAGGGCATAGGGAAGGGAAAAGGGAGCCGTTTGGGAAAAGAACAGCAATCATAGTGTAAAGGGCTAGGGAGAGGAAGTATAAGTTGGTTTGGAAAAAGGCCACAATATATGCTTTGTCACCATAAACTGTATATATAAATGGACATAGCTAACTTGCTAGCTGCCATGATCCAAATAGGAAGTGAGCATGGGTGTGCTTCCGGCTCCATTGACACTGGCTCCAATTCACTTTACTTTGAAAAATGTTTGCCTCTCTCTCCATCATTTTGGCTTTAAAATGTTGTATTGTACTAATCCACGCTACGTGATCCTGGTATTTTATTTCTCTACTGTGTCTGTAAATGAAGATATGAACATGATCCCTGAGGTCACTCCCGCTAGAGTTTGCAACAGGTTTGATGGACATCGTTGCTAAGTGCCAGGTTCCTGGTGAAGGGAGGGGGCGTTGCGTTGTTTCAACGGCCTTGCTCCAGATTGGCTCTTTGGTTGCTATGATACTTGCAGTCGGAATTCGAAATGTGGAACTTGTTTCCAAATTCACCCCTTTAACTGCTAGCCTTTTAATAGATCCATGGCCTGGACGAGCCAGGGGTAACCCTTAACCCTTTGACTGGAGCCGAACACTATGGGTGACGTCACACTCCTTTCTTCCATTCAGTCCACTTCTTTATACAATCTATGTTTGTCACAGTAAAATGGCAGAGTATTATGACAAGGACATACCACCATTTCCTCTTCTTCTTCTTCTTCCTCCTCTTCTTCATCCTGGCATTAAAAAAGACAAAATACAGTTTAGTTTAAGTCATTCCACACTTTAAGACTTTATAAAAGCTATAAAATCCGAAATGGCCATGGGTGCGTGATAAACATGGCTCTATTAAATAACAAACGGGAGCTTATGCTAACATAAGCTTGTGATGATAGCTTCCGTTAGCAAGCCAGTGCTAGCTAGACAAGTACATCACAGCAGTTTATTCATTCCAGAGCCAGATATTGCATTTACCTCATCGGGCTCGCCATTCATGATCATTTTCTCTTCAAAAACCATTTTAATGAATTTGTCCTCGTAGAGCAGCTGTCAACAACACACGAGCGCTAGAAGGTCACTCCAGTACACCGGCTTTGGCAACTTCCGGTAACGGATTTCAGAATAAAAATATATATTTCAGAAATATATATATATAAATATATATAAAAATATATATATATATTTTTATTTATATATATATACATACATACATACATACATACATACATATTTGTGTGTGTGTAAAAGTATATAAGAATCAACACCAAATCTGCACAGTTTAGAGGAGGGTCAATGTATACAATATCAATGTATACAATATCAATCATTCATTATTCATCAACATCTCTTAATACAAGCCTACCAAATGGTGCAAAATGTATGTATCAAGTCATTAACAGAGTTGAGATGTATTTTTGGTCTGTCTTAAAGGAAAAAAAAGAAAAAGCTGTAGTTGTGAATTAAATTCAAAGGCACGTGCTGGGCAGTGATGTTGGCTGTTGCTAAACCTAAAAACAAGTTTATGCAAAAAATCTGATTTTGCAGCCCTACGGGGGTGATGGCAGGCCTACTTTGGGCCCCAGCTCTCAAGAATCACTGCATTTCTGAATTGGTCTGAATTATAGCCAACATACATTGTTTTGTAGTATTTTATTTTATTTTATTTTAAATAATTAATAAAGGCATTCTATAGCATGACAATGTAGCTCCCATCTGTAATAAATCTGATATTATATTTTAGTTCACATTTTGTTAACTATAGCCTACTTGTTGGTGGGCTACTATTTCCTGGTGTGGACATTGTTTAAACAGTGGTTTGTGTATTCTTCTTCTCTGGACACTGAGTTTTATATCCCACTCTATATGCCTGCACATACACTCGTGCCTGGTTCATCCTGGAAAATCACAGACACACATTTTAAGTACAATTTTAAGAAAATAAATATATCATTAAGCAAAAATATAATAATACTACTGCACCAGCTACCTGTATTTAGTGCAAAGCTGTACACCAAGAGGTCCACAGCGATCAACATAACTGTCTCTGAATGCCTTCCTTACTGCTCGTGCCATACTGACCACTGTAGTAACCACTGGGCATGTCCTAGGACACAACAAAAGATTTAATATTAAATATATTAATATTAAAATCATTAAAGCCTTCATTGGTTACAGACAGCTCCAGCATTGATACATACAGTCGTTCACAGCGGAGGCCAGTGGTGCCTGCAGCACAGGTGCAGGTGTTGTGAGGGCTGCATGTACCTCCGTGTTGACAGGGTGGAACGCAGGGAATGGTCACCGCTGAGAGAACAAAAATGGTTTTAATCCTCAAATTTTTTACAAAAATCATGACAGTGTTTACCTGTTTCACAGTAAACCCCAGTGTATCCTTTGCTACAGTGGCACCTGTTAAGACCTACACATACTCCTCCATTTGTACAAGGCTTTTGACACTGAACAGGTTCTGTAAAGATGAATGGGGCAGTAGTCAGCTGATATTAAGTTGGTGGTTCAAACCAATCATGTACTTGCCGATTAAAAAAAGAAAAAATTCCTTATCAGAAAAGACAAACACATTAAAATTTTTATTACCTATCTGACAGCGTGCTCCTTGCCATCCTCCCACACAAATACATTTGTTCACATCCACACATCTCCCTCCATTTTGACAGGCAGGCGTGCAGAGGGCTGAAAGGCCAAACACAGAGTGACAGCATCAGCCTTATGTACATCAAAAAGGTCATGTAAATTTAACACTTACACAATAGACACAGTAGGGGTAGAAAAATCCCTTCACCACAAATACCTGTGTGCCTTTTGTAAATAATGTACGACAGCTGTAACTAAAGCCAGATTCCAGTGGTTTTGGTACTCACGCAATAGACACTGGGGGCCTGTGTAGTCAGAGGGACACTGGCATGTTTCAGGCCCCACACAGCGACCACCGTTAGCACAGGGCAATTCACAAACCGCTAAATAGACAATGTGTACATACATAAGCATAGTACATCAAAGCCTTAATAATAAAACAGTTGTGATCTGCAAATTGCATTGACATAATAAGCATTTTATCTTACAACATACAATTACTTGTTACCTGCGTGGCACCCTATTCCAGTCCAGCCTGTTGGACACAAGCATTTGTTCCATCTTATACAGCTGCCCCCGTGTGCACAAGGGGGAGAGCACATGGCTGAAACATATGACTACATTTTAACAGAAGTATGGGGCAATAACAACTCAATCATGTTTCATTGTATGAAATCTTTCACAGATATTCAAAAGAAAACAGAATAGGTTCTTAAGAAATCAATTCATGAAAGGTACAGTACAAACATAAATCAATTTTCACAAAGAGAAGACCATTTACCTGAGCAGCCTGGTCCTGGATAACCTGGTGGACAGTCACAGCTATTTGGGGCTACACACACACCATAATTTTGACAAGGAGGATCACACAAGGCTGTAATACAAAAACACATACCATAAATAAATAATCATGTGAAGAAAGATCATGTGAATTGTTCTCACTCACATTGACACTTTGTGGGGTCGTCTGTTCTTACAGCGTAGCCCTCTCTGCATGAGCAGTTGAAGCCACCAGGATGATTTATACACAGCTGCTCGCAGCCTCCATTTGTGAAGTCCCCACACTCATTGACATCTGCAAAAAAAAACACCAAATAACACTTAAGTAACAGCAGCTAATCTTCTGCTTCATTAACTGTTCAAACATAACACTTATCTTCCTGTTTGTTCCTAAGGATTACATTAAAGGGCAAAGTTATGCATTATCCACAAACACTTCACACTTTAAGTTTCAATAAAGTTGACATTCGGAAAAAAAAAAAAAAGGAAAATCTATTCTCTCTTACCCAAACAGCTCCACAGATCTGAGTCCAGTTTCCAGCCCTCTCTACAACTGCACTGGATCTGTCCATCAGCCCTCACAGAGCACATGTGCTCACAGCCACCATTTCTCCACTTGCAGGATGTTACATCTGCCAAAACAATTATCCAGGTAATAATGAATAAATGATAGCAGGACTGTAGCATACTGCTTTGACCTACTCATGCATGTGAGGTTATCTGTGTGCAAAAGTAGTGGAGTTGGGCAGTGACAGAGGTGTCCTCCAAGAGTGTTGGTGCAGATGTGAGAGCATCCTCCATTTTGCAGTTTACATTCATCAATGTCTGGGTGCACAACCAAAAATATACATTAAGAAATCTGTGCACATTTAAATGCTAGCTAGAGCTTTTCATGCATTAAATGTACTGGTTTGGCATCAGTCCCATTATTGGCACATGAGCAGTTGAAGCCACCAGAATGCTATTTATTTAGAGACTGAAAATGTACAACAGAGTGAGATGGTGTCAGTGTGACTGACCCACACAGGTGGAGCCGTCGATATGCAGCTGGTATCCAGGCCTGCAGGAGCATTCATAAGATCCCTGTGTGTTAATACAACCATGTGCACAAGTTCCACTGAGGGCCAAACACTCATCCACATCTGAGAGACCAGAAACACTTCATCAGGTTTTTGGCACAACAAGATGTGACTCAATCTACAAGGTCCACAATTTGAGCTGTGCATCTAGCACAGTTAGAGGGAACACTTTCATCTTCAACAAATCTAAGATATATCTATATCTTAAATTATTGTCTTGTATTTATTTAAATAGTTAAAGATGAAAATGAGCTGAGAATTTGCTGCAACTGCCAGAAGCCAGAATTACCTGTACAGTTATGTCCATCTTTGCCGAGCTGGTATCCTGAAGCACACTGACAGCGGTAACTTCCTGATTCATTAGTACAGTTATGTGCACACTGGCCATTGTTCACTGCACACTCATCAATGTCTGTAATACATAAAACAAAGGCAGATTCAGTGTTTTTTTTAGTGGTACGCTATAGAACTTACACCTGCTGTACTTGCTGTTCACACACCAAAGCAGGAGTGTCCATCTCCATTAAAGCCCTGTGAGCACTGGCAGAAATAAGAACCAATAATGTTTCCACAGCGAGCATTGGCGTCACAACCATGGTCACCGGACAAGCACTCATTTTTATCTGAGAAGTTAAAAAAACAAAGCAATCTTCAAACAAAGGTGTCCATTCAGTTGCCCATTTCCACCCAACGTAAAAACACTACATTTCTCGTGCACAAATTCAACTATTAATATGTTTAACATTGCAGGAGTAAATGCTTGAATTGCCAACTCTCCTTTGGTTCTTGCGACAAACAGTGACACAAAATAAATTGTGTTTTTTTTCACTGAAGGACAGATGTGTCTTAATATAAAACAAAAAGGGTCACATTGAAACACATGAGGAAGATGACCCAGTGCACGGAATGCACAGTTTTCCATTGAGAGAGGTACTAATTACGTACCTTCACAGTGTGTGCCGTTTCCATGGTAACCTGGTTGACAAACACACTTGTAGCTCCCAAGCGAGTTTTCACACATACCCTGACCAGCGCACACTTCGGGACTCTCTGCACACTCATCCACATCTGGGACACACAGAATGGGGCAAATACTTTCAAATTACCTGTAAATATGTATCTGAGGGTATCTGGGGATTTAATATAAAAATGAATTTCATGGAAACACAAACTAGCAATTCAAATTATGTGTCAGAAACTAACAAACAAAAAATGGCTGATCTAAGGGTTCAATATTGAAATGATTCTAATGAATAATGTTTTTCCTGCAAGAAAAACAACAAAAAGGCAGAGTTTATAAGAATAGGTTTTCGTACCTTGACATACAGTATAGTATGGGCACACTGGACCTACATTAAAATGCATTCAGAAGCAGGTGTGGCAGCCATAGCACATAAAAACAGAGAAGCATTAAGCACAATACATTATTCACACACAAATTCAGATTTTGGCATTAACAAAAAATATTGCGGTTCAACAAGAGAGGGAGTAAAAAGCCACAAATATACAAAGCAACCAGGTACGATGCTCAAGTGAAAACAGTGTTTCTACATCTTTTCAGAGGCTGACCGACACATGCAGGGTGCTTTGCTCTGAAGCCTGGCCTGCACTGGCACAGGAAGCTGCCTGGAGTGTTCATACAGACATTTCCCAACTCACGACGACACTGCTCTTCAAAGCTGCACTCATCCACATCTGTGAGACACATCCACAAGTCAACATGAAAGCTTTTACAATCAATGCAGGCTCTCTTTTGCTGCACTACTTTTAACAACTTGACTAATATGTGTAGGCCTACTGTAAATAAAGTTGTATTTATCAACTAAAACATATACACTGCCAAACAACACAAAAGTGATGCCAATCAGTTTACGATATAATATTAGAAATTGATATTTTCTTGATGTTGGAAATCCAAAAACTACTAAACCAGTTTATAAAGGCATAAATAATAAAATTAGGTACTTTTTTGTGAATGCTAACACATTACTTTACACAAACAATGGATGGACAGATCTCATAGTGAGCCCTTGATCATCTTACCAACACAGGCTTTTCCATTTAAATCCATTACATATCCCAAAGGGCACAAACAGGTGAAAGACCCAATATTGTTTTTGCACTCAGCATTGGCCGGGCAGGCCTGCAGTCCCGTCACTCTAGCTAGTTCACATTCATCGATGTCTGCATTAGAAACAAATATCTGCATTTCAATAAACAAAACAACAGATGCATTAATGTCATGTTATCATTCACATAACAGACGGACCTTGGCATCCTGCTGCTCCCATCAAGTAACCATGAAGACAGCTACAGGAGTATGACCCAGGGGTGTTACTGCAGATGGCATCGGGACCACAAAGACCAGATGCCTCATCACTGCACTCATCTACATCTGTCCATTTCACACAGCATATGAGATAGTGCACAGTTCAGTACATTACAAGGCTAATATTACCCCATGGTCTGAGGGAAGGTTCATTTAATGAACATCACACATTATCTATGGGACAACATTTTGGTATAATATTTGATAAGGTGCTCATCCAGAACATCTCAGTTGAAAACAGTAAAAGAAAAAAAAACCTTTTTGTCCAGTTGACTGATTTTACATTTTTCTTTTACTATGGATCATACCTGGGTGACTGAGGGATTTCAGAAAAAGAAAAAAAAAGTTTAACTCCACTAGGAGGACATTGAAAGGATATAAAGATCCCTGTGTGTTAATACAAAATGTGCAGAAGTAAAGGTTTACCTTCACACTCCATCTCTCCCACTAGAGTGAAGCCTGGCGGACAGGAGCAGTTGTCCCTGTCCTTCACCAGGTGGAGTGGACAGCCACACTCTGTGCTGTTCTCCAGAAGGATTTGGTTTCCTGGACAGTAAAAAGCTGAAGTGGATTTCTGAACTGCAGTCATTGTTGTGTTCCAAAGAGAAGCTAATAATAAATAAAACATTATTCACTAGACAATCCCAACGCATCAGAAGTACATAGTTAAAAAATAACTTACAAGTGGTAGGTCCTTGGCTTGTAGTTTCACTAATATTTCCAATAACATTGTCAACCAACTAAAAAGAAAAGCATCCAGACATTTGAAAGTTGTATTGCAGATGAAGATGCACTGTTTTAGAGTGTGTTCACACTTGTCCCTCATTGGGTCCTGGCTTGAGCCCAGTTTAGTCTGGACGGTAGACTTGATTTGGTCTTGTTCTAGTCCTAATTTAGAGCTGGTCTAGTCCAGGATTAGTTCCAAAATTAGTCAGTATTGAATTCAAATTTTGTGTAATGCGGCTCCACCTATAGTTTGGATGACTCAAATATTCGCATGACCTTAACCCTAAGTGTTTAGCACTTCACTAACCAGGCTCTTGGTGACCTGGGGGAGCTTCAGGACTTCATTCTCCTCAGGGCTCAGAGGCTGACAGAGGGACACGATCAGGAGCAGTGCTGACAGCTGAGTCCACAGGTGATTCATCACCAGAATCTGTTTTAACAGAGATGAGCCGTGAGCACCCTCATTACTATTGAGACCAGAAACAATTACAGCTGAGTGAGCCTAATTAAAGTATCTTCATGCACAGCAGTAATGTTGCAACATGTCCAGGCAGGCAAATGAGGGAAGAGTGCCCTGTTATTACCTTCACCCCATGGACCGTCTGCTCGGAACAATAGAAACACTTTAACAGCTGCAGGAAGAGTTTAACCACAACTTAAATCTCAACATCTATTTTTTATTGTCACGCTAAAAATATGTCTGCAACTCTGTGGATGGTTTCCATTAAACTACAATAAAGATGTGGCTCATGGCTCATGGAGTTTTTTCTTAAAACTTGAACAGTTAAAGCTGCATTGAATCAACTCACCCCTCTTGAATTTACTGGATCAGATGCGTGTATCTCCACAGCAGGTCAAAGAGTTTTAAAGATGCCACAAAGCTTTTGTCGCTTCTCCAAATGCGAACTCCAGTCTGCTCTGTTAGTGTGGGGGGCTGTACGCAGCAGTAGTGACTCTACATCCTGTCTAACTTTGTACTTCCCACTCCCCAGATCCCAAATTACCCTGAGAACGAGAGAGCGGGAGCAAGAAGGAGGGAGAAAGAGGGAGGAGACAGGCCGTGAAAGGCCTTTAGATGCCCCAGTGTAAAACCCTGACCTGTAGGTCATAAAGAAGTCAATGACTATGTGGTTAAAAGACCACCAAACAGTCCAAAAGTAAATGTATTATTCCTGAGGTGGGCTTTACAAACACACCACCCTACAGAGTATAATACTATATAATATAATAACAATATAATATAATAATACAAAACAAATACATTTTGTAATTTGCACAATTTATTAACATACTGATATGTTGTGTACACATATGCACCGAACAAGCTAGTTATGTTTTATGCATCACCCTTTTGGAATTGATTTGATTTACAAATCACCATCATTTCTAGATGGTGCTCTTATGTTTTCTCTTTAAGAAGTTATGAGTAGTTTTAGAGGAGAAACATAACTGAGGGGTTCTAGCTCAAGTTAATTAAATCTTCAGGGGCTATTAAGAATAACCATCTTTAACTGAGCCAAAGCATGTCTTTAAATCTGCAGTACCTGAGAGAACCCACAGTATCTCAAGGAGGACAGACTCCACAGTGAGACATGACCTCTTTGCATGGTTGTCTGTCAAAATGGCTACGAGGGATTCTTCACCTAAGACCCAAAGTTACTGGGATAAGCTCTAGTCCTGACCTGAAGAGGAAGTAAAATGTCACTCTGGGCACATTAATTATAAGTATTATTAGCAGTGGTAAATATTAAAAGCATTTACAACAAAAATTATACAACTATGCAATAGATATTAAATAATTAAATTGTAATAATAGTAATATTATAAATGCTACATCAGCTTAAATAATGTGTCAAATGACACATAAATAACATATTTACAACAATTATGCAGGTGTGTATTGCTTTTTAACATGACACCACAATATATGCAGCTGTCGAACAGTCAAAACAATTAATAATACAATAATAACACACCTCTCAATACCTTCTATGCAACAATTCACTTTTTGACTAAACAGAGATATGAAAGCTCTACATATTATGTGTAATTTTCAGATGTGAAAGAGGGAACACACAGGTCAATGAATTAAACATGTTACATAACTCACTGACAGTCTCAGGTCCTAAAAAGGTGTGTCCATTTGGCTGCACTTGGCCACAGGCGACACCACACCATAGCTCCTTCCGTGCCATCGCAGCCACTGCATGTGCATCTCCTTTTGAACCTGTCAAATAGACAAAATACTTGATTATAGATACATTCTCCTCGAAAATGTCAACATTTGACAATGGCTTTTATCAGCTCCTTAATTAAACAATTAAGGTGTTAAGGTGACGGAGAATGAGCAAGTCTTGTACTGACCTCTTGATTGAGAAAACAGTAAAGAATTGCTACAAGAAGACCCTACAACAAAGAAAACATTCATCAGTGTTCAGAAGTCATCAAACCATTCACTCAAGTCAGTGGCTTCTGTTATTTTATTTTTATTTAACCTTTATTCAACTAGGTGAAATGTTTGTAAACTAATTTTCATTTACAAACATGAGCAGGCAAACGGCAGTAGGACAGACACACAACTGTACACAGCACAGACAAGACACACAATGCACTGAGCATGTAAACATTCAAGAAAAACAAAAGGGACAAATTTTAGGTCGTTTTCACACTGCCTCTAGTTAAGTCGACGTAAAAGAGCAGTCGCTCTAAGAGCGGTGCTTGGGCCGGTGTGAACCCAACAGTCTCACTCTGGACCGCAGTGATGGGTCTGTCCGAGCGCGCTTAAAACAGGATGTCTCGACACGTCTCCTCCTGCCTCTGTCTGCGCCGATGAGCCTTGGTCTGTCCGTATGTCTTCCAAAAGCTTTTTCTCTTCCGCCACCACGTCTTCTCCGCGAACAGTAATCACGGTGTATTTAGCCACAGGTGAAAGAAAAGACCACCACGTAGCGCGTGTGCGCGCGCGTATTCACACGGGTCTGTCTGCTTGAAGTGTGTTGTAGAAATATAGAATTCGGGTAGTTCATGGTGTGTGTTTGGGGTGAATAATGCGCGGTGTGTGTGTGTGTGTGTGTGTGTGTGTGTGTGTGTGTGTGTGTGTGTGTGTGTGTGTGTGTGTGTGTGTGTGTGAACAAGGACGACCTCAAAGTAAACAGAACTCAATCTGGTGAGCATTGGGGTCAGTCCACAGAGCGCACTAAGGTCGTTTTCACACATTTGGCTGCACTTGGCCACAGTGCGCACTAGATTGAATTCTATTTACTTTACTTTTGGGTCGGACACACACACACACACACACGCACACACACACACACACACACACACACACACACACACACACACACACACACACACACACACACACACACACACACACACGCGCATCATTCACCCCAAACACACACCATGACAGTAATAAGAGTCCATCAGCTGAACGCCAAACTTTTTTCTAGGAACGCACTTCAAGCAGACTTCACCTGCGCAGACAGAGGCAGGAGGAGACGTGTCGCTGATATAAAATTTATCCAAAATTCCTCATCAGACGAACGTGTCAAACAGCAGCTCTGCAGCGCAGATCGCCTTTTTGCCCAATTTCAAGCACTTTTACTGTCACAGCGGAGTGCGAAGACGGCTCGAGGTTCACACCTCCTGTTTCACGCGCTCTCGGACCGACCATTTACTGCGATGAGACTGTTGGACTTACACCTGCCCAAGCTCACCGCTCTTGGAGCGAATGCTCTTTTACGTCGACCTAACTAGAGGCAGTGTGAAAACGACCTAACATGTGTGAAAACGACCTTAAAGTGTTAACAAGAACAGGTGTCACCAACAGTCTGCTGGAGTAAACATTAGGGAAGTTAAAGATGTAATATAACAACATACTGCAGAAAGTATATGGGCATTATTGAGCATTGTTGGCTATAAAGGGTTAGGACACTCGTGTTTATTATGAAAACTATACAAGTATGTGATGTTATATTATAACATTATGTTTTCTAAATGTAGGTTGTATTTGGAGTAGTACCTGAAAGGATCCTAGGCAGAGCTCAATACAAAAGCGGAGGTTAACACTGAAGTAGTCGGGCAGAAAGTTGAAGAACATATAGTGAGTCCCAAACAACGGGATGAGAAGAAGAGTGGACTTAGTCAAACGCCTGTAACCAAAATAAGACAAGAAAGAGACAAGACTAATGTAAACACACAGAACAACTTATTTATGTTGGCAATCATCAACTGACATGCATCTTGAATGATCAAGAAGATGCATAACTTATATTAAAATAATTTAAATATAAGAGCAGAGGTTTTGTTTTTGAGTGAGGTTACCTTTTCTATGCAGCATAATTAAGTCAAGCAGCACTACCTATAATCTCATTATGCAGCATTCTTGTACACGTTTACACTGTCAAGACTGGGATTTACAAATTTATCAAATATTCATCATAGAGTGTGATGCAGTCATGCGAAAAATTGTGTTACGTAAGTTTGTTTTAAGTTACATTTTGTACAGTTAGGCAATATTTGATTTTTCTAACTGAGAGAAATAAAACTTTATAATTTTTAAAAATTTGCTCTGCTCTGAACAGGCAGGTGCTGATTGTAATTGGATAATTCCAGGTAGCATTTTCAAACACAGCAAGCAGGAATACCAAGCAAAAAACACCCATTATGTTTTAGTGTTGCAGGACAAAGGCATAACCATGCATTATTACCATTGCATGTTCTATATTAAAACCTTGACATTAGCATGTTGTACGTGTGCATATGATTGCCTGACCCTCGAAGGATTACCTGTACTGTGAGGAGTTGTTGAACTGGATCAGACGAGGGTTGAGCTTCTGAATTAGGATCCTGATGATGTTCATGAAAAGCATAAAATTAATCTGTTGTAAACAAAGAAATGTTAATATCACCATGACAGTCACTGCTCTGCAACAAAACATGATTATAGTTGTTAGTTGATAGTAATAATAAAGACAATGTGCACTGAAGTGTGAAATTAGCACAGGCATCAGGGCAGTGTCAGACACACATTTAAATTAAATGAGTATAAAAACACATTTAAGTTGCCAATGTAAAATTACATCTGCTTAGCAAGGTGTAATTTTGTTTAATAAAAATGTATTGAATCTATTCACCGCAATGGACACAACAATAGGTCCCTTGATGATCCACCAAAACTGTGATTCCTCATTGATGTCCCAGCATCTGTTTTAAAGAAACCATACAAAAATGAGTGCTTTAGAATAAAATGACATCATAGCATATCTTGATTAATACAAACTCTGTGTCCTCGAAATACATGCGAGATCCAATCCACAGAGAAATAAAGATGAAGGGAACTCCTGAGCAAATACATAAAAAATACAAACCTTGGTCACAGTTAAAACGAATAACAAACATGCAATACATGTTCCGACAGCACTTTATAGGAATTTATAGAAAAAAAATATTTTTAATGTGTCTGTAGTTATTTTCTCTAACATAGAGATAGTGCTCACCCCATCCCAACAAGCTGAAGCCCCACATACAGCAGTGCATATGGTAAAGTGAGGAGAGCAACAGGGAATTCAGGTAGAGTGCCTCCACCAGGAGCCAGAAGAAATTGGCCATTACACAGTAATGACAGAAAATGACAGAAGCCTTACAGGCAAACTAAACAAAAGAAACGACGGAAGAAAAAAATAAGGAGTAAGAGTTAGTACAAGAAAAGAGCCGTGCGAGCCAAAGGTAATCAGCAATTAATTAATAAGAACAAAACTGTTTAGTATGTCATATCTTACTGTGGAGAGGGTGCAGTGGTTTGTGTCATCACTGGAGAACAAAGTAGCATCTTTTATAAACACAGAAACAGCCTTCAGGATATATGTGATGAACAACTGGATGTGAATGTAGTTTCTGGCACAATGCAGCTTCCTGTGAAGAAATTAACTATATTAAACCCACTTTTATAAAATATTTATGACAGAAAACATTCCCCTATTTGTAAGTATATCCAAAAGACTTGATAATGAAATCATCTAAAGACATGAGAAGGCCTAGTATTAATTGAGAGTCTCTCAGCTCCAGAACTGGATCAGGAGGTCTAAGGACTCTTGACATCCTGTTACCTGCTAAATGAGGCAGCAAGGTTTGATTCTCACTCAGCATCCACAATGAAGTACACACTGTTGTTTTACTCTCACAGCAAATGATATGCCTCCAACTAAAGATTTTTGAGGAGAGGAGATTTTTGTCTTGTTTTAGATTGATTTCTTCAGCATTTCATGACACAACCTTATTTTGTCAACTAGCTGTTATCAGTACATTAAATAATATTTTAGTCACAACAGAATCACATATTATCTTTTCAAAAGCGAGACATTCTCTTACCCAAGATGAGACTTTGATTGACATAATGACTTAACACAAACAATTCAATACATCTAAAAAGTGAATCAGATATCTGACAGAACATGCCTCTGCACTAAAAAAAAAAGAAGTATGCTTAAACTTTGTTTTGCCTTCCAGTTATAAACAGTGCTTTACAGTAGCATATGGGGCTGCTTACTGGGCAGATTAAAACATTGAGTGGATGTGTGGAGTCTGTTAATGTACCAAAGACAAAACAGTTGAAGCCCAAGGAAATTAGGATAACACACATTACAGCTCTTATAGTGTTCCTTTAATCACTGGCTACCCCTGACATTTATTACAAAGGTCGTTGACTTTGTGCATTAACTGGGTGTACTGGAATTTGCATTATCTTCTGACAAAAATGTGTGTTTCTGGTAAATTAAGCCTGATTTGAATAATGGCCATCTGTAAGTGTAATATATTCGAACCTGAACAGCATCAGAATAAGCACAGCCACAGCCAGCACGGCCAGAGATACACTGTAGCCGATGGTGTAGATGATCTTCACAGTGGCAAAATATGACTGCTCGGTCTGAAAGCACATCAAAAAGGTATTTGCTTAAAAGGTTGCTCGAATCAAATATCAAAGCTGTGTGACATGCTAGGGCTGTTAAAATGAATATAATATATCAAAATGAGACCGAATATCTTTAACTTTTAATGTGGCCACAAAAGAAGACTGAAAGAGAAGGTTAGATGTTCAGTGAATTGCTACACTACTGTAATAATAAATACCCATCTTGAAAACCAACTCACGTGAAACATTAATTTCCAGTGTTTATCCCAATATTGGAAAATGTATATGACAATCAAAAGAAAAGGGCGTGGCAATGCATAAAACACTGTTTCAGTGATAATTATGAACCAGAAATTACGCAGTATGATAGTGCTCCATTTTCTCTGTGTGAAACACAATATTGTGCCAATTACCTGATGGGCCTGTTGGCTGCTTTGCATTCAGGGTGAGCTTGTTTATGGTAAAAAGCTTGATGTTCCAGTGAATTTTGAACTGCGGATGTTATGTTTATATGAAATAAATGCAGCAGCTTTAAAAGCTATTTGAGGGCTATTTCTATGCTCCCGTGTGTATCAGTGAAGACAAATTTCAAAAGTTGCCATAGCAAGAATGGTTCAAATAGCCAAAAATCTTCAAAATATCACTTCTAAACAGGAAGCTGAAACCTATTTTAATGGATCCATGGGTGGAACTCATGAATAGCGACACTGTAAACAATATAATTTTTAGCATTATCATAGCATTAATAAGTGGTTATTAGTTCATGAATCTATATTTTTTGATCATTCATTATGTTCATTCGTTATTGTAGCCTCACTTGGTACCAAACTGTGTGAACGTCTTCTGGCATTACATCACTTGTGAAAGTGTCTAATAATTTGTCATCTATTTCCCAACGTACTCCTAATCTCACCTCAGGGAGATCATCCTCCACGCTACAGGCGATGTGGTAAGGCGGGAACGGCTTGGACCACCCTCCACTGGTGCAGTTACGGGCCACCAACCCTGAGGTAACAAATTAAACATCGGACTATCCACTAAAACAAACAATGAATAATGAAATGTCAGTGTCCTGTGAAAATATGGCATGCCAGTTGGGTGGAAGCCAACTCATTACAAATCCAATAACACAGAATGCACTTTCCAAAAAATTGAAACCCCAACTTTATAGTGCATCTAATCTATTTCATTTAAATTTTTTTTTTTTTTTTTTGCTTGATGACCCCTCTTTATTTCAATTCAGTTTTAGTTTGTCACCTGTGGTATTTTTGAAGAGTGAAAAGGCAGCAGGACAGGCCATGTAGACGGTTTCCCCGGTGACTGCATTAGGCCAGCAGGCAACAGAATCCCACATGGACACACACCCTTTGGAAGAAATTATTCAAATGCGTGTCAGGCTGTGCCAACTAGAAACCATCCTTATCTTCTTATTATTTGTTTTATTTTGGTATTTGGTGTGAGGCTAAAAGAACAGTAGTAGAACTGAATGCACCATGGTGTAAATAGGAAACCCAGAAGCTGAAAATCATACCGTTATTGCTTTTGTTGGTGTGCTCTGCGATGTACTGAAGGCAGTGCTGCTCATCTCTCTCTAGCTGAAAAATGTATTCACACTCCGGGTGAAGCATGGACAAAGCCTAGACATGGAGACAGTCTTTTCAACATCAACAGCATCACTGTAACAGGGCTAAGAGAGTGTTACTATGTAATCCATATGTTCTAAATGGAGTAAAGACACATTACATTGTCACCAAAGATTTTTTCCAACATTATCATTAATCACGTTTCTCTCATAAGGTCGTTCAGCACAGATACTGATGCAGGTTTGCTATAAGGATATATAGGATACAGGCCTTAAATAACTATTCCACCACTTCAATTGGCTGTCCAGCAGAGATTAAAAAAAAAAAAAAAAATGAATTGATTTACATTTAACTTTGGCGTGACATTTATATCAGAACAATTCAAATCAATCTTCCACCAAAAGTGACTGGGTGAATAGTGACTTACTGAATGTGCATCTAAGACCTAAGAATAAACAGTGGTGTGGACGTTTTTGTTCCACAGAAAAGCTAACCGTCCTCTGGGGCTTCAGGTGACAGAAATGCCAGAGGCAAAAAGCAGTCAGGATTCACAATATCATCAACTTTTTCCTTGGCAGAAATACAACACTTTGTAAAAGTCTAAATGTTGACTTCTGCCATAGTTAATCCTGCGCCTACAAGCTCATATTCAGCTTTAAGGAGTGAACTAGAAATGTCACGGCAGATGTCAGCATCAGTCCACTTCAGCTGTGCACGGCTGACTGAGCACGGTGAGTCTTCATTATACTTGTCTACACTTATTATATTGGGACTACATCAGGAGCAGGGCTGTAGTCTTTTTGTAGTCCTGTAGTTGTTTAGTGAAACTGGCCATCTTAGTTGAACACATTTTTATTTGTTGACTCATTATTTTATTAAGATTATAAGGGTTCTTTTCTGTATAGATAGTTGTTTTTGTTTAGTCTTTAGTCGACCTAGAATTTCTTTATTAAACCACAGCCCAAATCAGGAGTCTGTGTATCACCTGTAATGTCACAAACACTAGCATCAGTCGTTTTATCTATGTTCACAGGTGTGGGTAGACTAAGGATTTAACCTGAATGATTTTTGAATTAACTGCAATAACAGATGTTTTTTCCTTTGAGCTTTTCACCATGCTGACCCTTTTCACAGGGTCACCATAGAAAAGCCTCCAAGGGTGCAATGATTCACTGGTCAGTTTGACTAAGCAATCTTAGATGCACTTTGCAGATTGATGTCACTCACAAAATAATTTCAAATTAGGGTTGAATGATTTTAGAAAAAAAAACCAAACACAAAACATCTGATTTTTCACAGGCATCAGGATTACAGTTCAATTTACAAATTATGTTTTGTTAGCAATATTCTGTTCCTAGATCACATTTTGATCATGTCCAGGAGCATTTTCATTTGAGAGATGACAGAAATATGAACTGCTGAACTAATACAAGAATTAGTTTGTAGAGGTCTAAACAACAAGGTTAGTTTTTTTTTTTTTTTTTTTTTACATAAGACCATATTTAACCTATTGTTTGTTAAGGAAATCATGTTAGCTAAATAATCTTTGCGATTAGCTAATTGCAACTATTAAGATTATTTTAATTTTATTGCAATATATCTTGTGGCCCTAGTCCAAATCCAAATGGATACATACGATTCTTTTACTTCCTTATAGATCTAGTGTTGAGTTATGGGTATCTGCCTCTAAGTTGGTTTACGCTTCACTGTGATTGGCTAAATCTGCCTGTCAATCAGTGAGCATGATGGAAGCTTTCCAGTGTGAGGAGTGGGTCGGGAAAGTCAGCCTATGCCTGTGTTTGAGCATGGAGCAGCATTAAACAGAACACTAAATCACACTGTAATATTTCTAGACTGACAGATGGTCATGGGGTCACAATCATACTATACTGCACTGAGGATATGAACGGTAATAAAAAGACAGAAAATGGAGAAGTACACTGCCAAGTAAAAAGGCAAAGGTGCTATTATTACAAGATATATTGTCCTGGATATAGCAAGGTACTTTGATCTTATTTCAAAGACCTAAGAAGAAACACTGACAACACAACGGCAGAAATTAATGAAAAGTAACTTGAGGAACCGAAATCCTATGGGACAAAGACACTCTCTAAGGATTGCATTGTACTGAGCGGTTTTCATTAGCCCCAGGTTAACGTTACATTGTGTAATAGTAAAACACTGAAAAAATATATACGACAGATTCAGCAAAGAGAACTGGCGCATGTGTGCTAAAGCCCCAATCAGAAACCCACCTGGAGCTGTTCTGTGAAAGAACATGTCGAAGCATCGCTGTGCATTGATTTGATCTATTATCATGTTTGTTGTCGCATGTAGCCTGAGTGAAGACGTTAGAAGCATTAGAAACGAGTATAAAAATAGCATGCGACAAAAATGAGGCAATTATTTACTAAGGATCATGTTGTAAATCGGAACGCATTTATAAAGCATGTGGAGAATTTAAGAAGTGAATAACATTATAGATTCCTAACAAATCACTAATTACTTTGTCTTCATTATTGGTATACCCTTGTTATTAGAGAAGAACATACTATAACCAAATAGGCCTTATTATTGTTGATGAGGTTATTAAATTCTCCACCATGTTGAAAATACAAAATAATAGATACTAGTGATTAGGGATGTCAGTGTCATTCAGTTAATAAATGATTGTGATTATGTACTGGGGGTAGGAGTAAAAGAGTTTTTTATTTTTCCCATTCCCTTTCAAGCTTTTTTGTTTGTTGTTACATTGACTGCCGTGAATGAAAGTCTGAATAGAACAACCAAGAAAAAAAGCCAAAAACTAAATAAATGATTTGATTGATTATTCAGGTCACAATATAAAGTAATTTTAAGAACTAAAAAATATAATTATGAACATTTTAGAAGCAAAAATAAGTATTTTGATCTCAATATCTGTGTAATCCTTCAGTTGTCCAGGTATGAAACATAATAAAAAATAAAAAAAATCAACTCTGTCAACTACAAAACCACCTACATGTAAAGTTCTTGTCATGTAGGCTGCTGTTTATGTCACATTAACTTTATTTATATTTGATTTCATACAGCTGGCCACTTATTGTGATCAATTTCATCACAATCATCATCACAATCATCACAATAATTAAACACTAACATCTGATACAGCAACATCCCTCCAAACCAACAATCAGGCAAAAGATGACCAGCTGGCCGTCCTGTGTGCAATCCTTATTCACTCTTGTTCACGATGATACTTGGCTGCCATTGTTTATTAACAGATTAAACATATTGTTTGTTTGATTAAACCACATGTCTCCTAACATGTAACCTACTTATAAATTCCTTGTTTTCTATGAAAAACTTCTGATTGGAAATTTTAGCTTTTATCAAACTCACTTAAAGCAATGAGCTAGCCAAGTCAGTTTTCATAATAAATCCTTCTATCCAAGAAAATGAATGTTGACCTCCTTCACCTATCAGACGTCACAACAGCTGTCAATCATTACATAATGTGTTGTGTAGAAGATGATGTGAACATATGTATTCTAGGGCAGCTTAACGTAATTATGCATTGAATTGTTGTGTGTGCTTGTGTGAAGCATCAGGTGAGGTAAACCTGAATGGTTATGTTCACAGAGGGTACATACCGTGCTTATGCATTTCAGCTTGTATAACAAAGGGGCAAAACCAAAAACATCAAAATATAGCATTTCAGGTGAGTGTACTATGAGCCGTGAAACTAAATGCAATGCCAAAGGGCTCTCTGGACTTGTGCAGTGTGCTGTAAAAATACTCTCAGAGAGGTGAAACCCATTATCCACTAACTAGCACCCAAAAAGGCTCTCACTTTGCAGATGTTGCTTACTATTTTCACAAGCAGATGATACCCCTGTGCCCATCTAGTCTGCGCCATTGTGAAACTGAATATGCTTGCTTGCTCAGTCTAAGGCTGTGATAATTCTCTCTATAGACAGTTAGAAAAAAGTTATAGGAAAAAAAATGTAAATGCAAAATGCTTGGTCATCGTTTCTTTCACGGCAATCTGTGGATGTATGATTACTGCTGTGGACATTTTATTTTTGGGAAGCACATTTTGCACTTTGCAGAGCTGGTTCCTCAACTGTTCACCATTTACACTTTATTCATTATTATATGTATTTACATTTCTGGTGAACATTTTTCTCAAAGCTTTTGACTAATCTAATGTTAGTCCTGGCACTCACTGTCTGACTTTTCCCACCTGCTTGTCTCCATGGAAAGGTTAATGCTTTACCTGGAATTTTCACTGCATCACATGTATCTAGTGCCATAAAGACAAGCAGCTGACAACACTATAGGACAACTTACGGGTCAGATTTGTGTAGGGGCAAGCAAACTCATAATAAGAATGCACAATCGGAAGGGTCTTTTGGAGCAATAAAAATACATGTAATTGAATAAATGCGGCTATGTTTAATGCCATTCTGTGGAACATTTCAGGCTAAACAGGGGCATCAGCATCTCCATGTATAACATACATATGCATGTACAAGCAGGTGGTGGTGGTGAACCTCCCACTACACAAAAGTTACATAGTACACCTTGAAAACAAAGGCATATTTTAATACCAATCTGAAGAGTTAACTCACAATTAGGCGAAATTAGACTATTCCATCTGGGCTCACTCCCTTTGTTCACTCAAGCTGTCATTCAGTCCAGATTGTCACAGCCAAATTATGAGATCCAAGATCATGCTCTCTGGGGTAAACTTTGGATAGTCCTAATTATCACATTGCTTCTAGCATTGTAGTGTGACATTTCAGTGATGATGAAAATCTTTTATTTTCTCCCCGTTTAAAAAGAGGTGCTTTTTTGTCCTGTGACAGCAAATGGAACACGTCTTCATCTCAATCTAACTCGTGCCAGATCCAACCCACGTAGAAATAAAGGCATAACGATAAGACGTGTAATTTGGGATTTTTGCAATGTCTTAAACTTCCATAGTATGCAACAGGATTGATTCACCCATCACTGAAGTTTTACGCAACGCTTCAAATAGGGTAATTAAGAATGGTATGCATAAAATTGTCATAATTTTACCGTTTACTTACAGCTGGTGGAAGAATCAAAATGATGAGGGTACATGTGGTCCGGAGAAGGAGCATGTTGCGGTTCCGTGTTTTTTTCCCGTCAGACTGAAGCGTGAGTCCCCTGCGCTCTGAGCTCTGCGCGCTACAGACTGTCGGGCTGGATCCGTTCACTGAGCATCCCACTGCGCGTTTTCTGCACTGAACAGGTAAATGCGAGGAGCAGACTGGACAATTTCAGGGATACAAAACTAGAATATCCTGATTGGAGAATGTTTTCAACTTAAGTAAACCCTTTAAAGAGAAGGAATGGAGGCGATCAGCTCAAGTAGCCTAACCCTATTGAAACGAGACAAGATTTAAAAATGACACTTAAAAATCACTCAGGTTCAGCGCATGCACCGCACTGTGTCGCCCCAACTTCACAAATGTGCCACTGACGAAAAAGATCTGCATTCACAAAAACAGCAGCATTTCTCTCTTTATTTATAAGCAAAGAAACAGACACATGGTTGGAACACTCTGATCAAAAAAGGTAGAAAGACAATCTAAATGAGTTGAACATTTCATTGCTTTGTAAAAAAATGTTTTAAGTGTAAATTCAGCATTTTATAGGTATAAGCCCTTCATTAGTGTAGTTGGATAGTCTTATTGCTGTGCAAGAATGCTTCAGAAAACTCTTTTTAAACTTACCCTAAAATCCATACCCTTATATAAGTAACTATTACTGTAAGTCAAAATATTGTACGGCCATAGCCTATGTACACAAATGCCTATATATACCTATTAGTTAAATAATTAATAACTGCAATAGTACACCCTAACAGGTCTGTCTGTCCATTAATTACACAAGAATATGCAAAATACAACTCACCGGTGATTACATTAAAGGCACTTTAAGAGAAAGTGACCATGTACACACATTCTCTGAACTTAGGCAGTGACAGTGCTGTGTAACAGCACACTGGGACTGAAAGTGCATTTACTTAAATAGGCTACTAATTACTGTTTCAATAAATAGGGATTATGCAAAAAAAAAAAAAAGTGTCATTGAAAAATTAAACCACTTTTTAAAACATTTCATTTTGCACTGACCACTATTTCATAGGGTAAACTAGTGAAACCACCTGTCTTTCACGTAAGGAAAACAAACACAAAGAACATGCAATTACTACAACTTACAACTTAAGTATTTTCAGTTTGTTGATGACTACAAATAAAATAAGCTCCAAACTCCCCCAATTAAAATGTTTAAAGCAATGGCATCATAACATAAAACTAAACAAATGATTAAAATCAAATCAGTTTTAAGATATTGTTGATAAAAAAGTCTTCTCCTGAGATTTCCCATAAAGTGTATAATGCACTAGGTGAGGACATGTCTTCTAGCTTCAGGGAAAGTCACTTCCGTCATAGACTATGGGCTGCTCCATGGTCAGATGGTAGAAAACCTTTTTAGAAATAAACCTGTTGGGATACTTTTGATTAGTGGATTCATAAACCAGCCAGGTCATCAATAAATAATACAGTAACGGAAAATTAAAGCTGACATCAAGTACCGAGAAAAAGAGTTGTCAAAGATGAGGGTGTAGAGGCCAGAGTGTCGCACTTTCAGTTGTCCCTGAACAGTCTCTTTATGTGAATTACAGCGAGTGAGAGGAATCAGGACCTGAGAGCAGAACAGAAACAACACTGTGAAGTGAAACAGACTGATGTTATAAAAAGATTGGCATTTACCAAACTTTTTTTTTTTAAATAAACAATGAGAAGAAACATAGGCAGGATGTGTTGGTACTGTAGCATCCCCAGTTTAAAAGATGGTCTCTCAAAATGGTGCGAAACTTTTACTGAACACATTTACAAGAAATCAAATAACACATACTTAGTTTTTACAGTGAGTGACATTTAGACTTTTACCTTTTACCATATGTATTGACTTTACATGAACTGCCAATACCTTAAATTATGGGACCTTATTTATTACACATTCACAATCTCTACATGAGTGCTATGTATTTTCATTTTTGTGCATGTAAAACATTAATTTACACATTTAAATTGCATTGAGTTAACTTGAGCATTTTATATACCAACAAAGCACAGTGGCAACTTCTAATGAGTGAAAAATATACTGAATATACCTAATATAACTTGCAAAAGCACGTGAAATACAGGATAAGCACACTTCACAATACTGATTTGTACTAACCTTGCTCTGACATCAACTACTGAACCATTGTTTGCATGTTAACCTTTGCTTTACTTTACTTTAACCAACAGAAACTTTCTTGCAAAATAAACTTCAACTTAGAATGTGGTTACTCAATCGCTACCAGAACCAGTTTCTGCAGCGAGCAATCCGCAATCGATTTTCCTGAAAAATGTCTTTTTCCAGTTTTCTTTTCTCCATAACAAAGCTTCACTTTTCTTACGAGTGCGTTCTACACTGTATTCATTACTTGTGCTAATCTCCATTCATTGCAAGGTAAATGGTGCGCCTTTTCCACGACAACAACTTTCGAGTTTCTCCTCAGTGTGCTATTTCGGCCTTGCTGCGATACTGGCGAGATATGTGCATGTTCTCTCTAACTAAGGAGAATTACCACTTAGAATTTCCACTGTGAGAGGTCTACTGTTTACTGTAGCCATTGCCTCACAGAAGAATGTCTTAGAAAAGCATCATCCATTCTGCCTGATGAAAATGATACTGCTAAGCAAAAAATTGGGAATTTGTCTTTCCCATATGCCTCCTGTAAGGCTTGAATGTGTCGTGTGAATAATAAAATCACAGTTTCTCAGCTAAAAATATTTTAAGTTGGTGAGAGTCTGCTTGTTCCTGCAGTTCGATTTTAGCTTTGATAAAGTTGGTTCCTTGATCACACCTTATTTCTCTTATTGGTCCTCTTATTGCTATGAAACAGTGCAGTCCACTGAAAAAGGCATTTAGCCATTTTTGGCGAACTGTTCTGCAGCAATGGCATGTATATTATTAACTGTTTAGTTTTAACCATAGGAGCTTTGGGAACATAACAGTGGTATTATGATTTTCTCTAAATGTACTTTTCTAGCTCTCCCACACCCTCTTAGTTCAGAGGGAAAGGGACCATCATGCCTTGTTTGCATGTGCCTTGGAGCGTTCTTTTATCTGTATCATAAAGAGATGCAATAGTGGAGCAGATAAAGAGATGGCAGGTTAGTAGTAGTGTCTGAGCCTCTATCCAGTCCAATAGCTTCCTTAGTGGCAGTGCTATGCCCCAATGTCATAACCTGCCTTGTTTCCAGGTTAAATCGTTCATGATGAAACTGTGAAGCAAATGAAGACAGAGTCTCATTCTCTTTAGCGAGATGCTCTTCAGGTTTCTGTTCTTCCACCATAGACATATTAAATAGTCAAGTTGATACAGCGCGTTAAATACCAAAAGTTTAGCTTTTCAACTGTGGTGTATGAGGCGTTGGACGCACATTTCAGACTGCGGCGTCAAAAACGCATTGGATGGCGTAGACGCCTTGGACACACAAGGAGAAAAATACTTGGTGCACATCCAGGGCGTCCATAGTGGTCTGCGAGTGCCTTTGGATATTTTGTCTTCCCAGTGTCTTTCTGAACAGTGGCAGAACAGGCTGAGCGAATGGTTTTAGTGTATTTATTACATAAAACTAATCAGTGGAGGTGATCGGCTCTGTGGTGGCGTGCCTGGGCCCATGACTAGCCTTTAGGCAAGGTGGTGTGCCCAACTTAATTAAGATGCCACTAGTTTGTAGCTGATGTCTTTCAAAAGTTTAGCTTTATCAACACTGGCGTCTGATGATTTAGAGCACGAAGAAACAGTCCAACTTGTGAACACTCAAGACGTGCCGCATCAACGCCAGTTTCGCACCACATTGATGCTTGAAAACACTCTGCAGAAATCCAAGATTGTCCAGATGTGTGTAGACTGCATGTAAACTTGACAGCCCTGAAGTCGCAGTCTGAATGCAACATTACAGCCACTGCCTTGGAACCATCTCAAGGTTATAGTAAATGAGATTCCATCACAGTTAAAATGTGAATTTGTTCTGTTAATTGGCTATTATTGTTCCATTGCCTTGCTGTTTCACATAGACAAATGTGTGCACGATTCACTAGGATGCAGTCTTAAGTGTAAGCAAGAGGGACTTCGACCACTTCAGAGGAGTTGTAGCCTCTTACCATGAGAACTGAGACAAATTTACTTGACATAACAGCATCTTTACCAGGCAACATGGAGAGCTTTAACCTTACAGGGGTGGACATAGAATTGACACTGGCACTGTCAATGAACACTCTGTGCCACTTTGGGTGGCTAAAAGTGCACAGATGAGCTGCTCTGTACCTGGATAGTGCTCTGAGGAAACCCAAATTGATACGATTATTGACGTGCTTACACATTGTTCATTAGTTTCTGTGTTGAAAGACAAACAAGCTATATACAGTACTGTAAATGCTATGTATTTTAATAAACCCTTTTTTTTGGTAAAGGGAAACTCCTTATATTTAAGTTTTTAGGTGGAGGGTTCGAAACCTAAAACCCCATTCTACATGTAAACTTTGCAATCTCCATGGAAACAAGCTGGCAACTCCACTAAACCAAGTATTTTCTGGCAATGAAAAACTGAATGCCTGAAGTTAGTATTTTCAGCTTTGTTTTACACTGCTGAGGTGAACAGGCTTAAAAAAACAGAGGAGCACTTCTAGACGATGATGAGCCTTTTAAAAATAATAATACTTGCAATGAGATTTAAAGACTTGTCAAAGCCTCTCAGAGCTCTACACTGTAGTCATTATTCATTCACTCTACATTCTGTGGTAAGCTATTATTATAGCCATACCTGCCCTGGGGTAGACTGGTGGAAGCAAGGCTGCCAATATACACAGTTAGCCCCTTCGATCATAGTAATCATCAGACACACACACACACACACACGCACACACACACACCACATTCACAGTAAACAAGAGTGAATTGTTCTGCCTAAGGGCTCACTTACGGAGTTGCAGAACTTGGTTTGTGGACAATGCTCTAACCTCTGAGCCACACCTACAAGGCGTGGTCAGAACAGGCAGATACGTAAAATTATTAGGAATGATACAGAAGAAACTCCATTTATGTTTTTGATAAAGACTCAACACAACAGGTACATTTTATGTTTAAAATAAACAAAGATTTACACTTCAAAGCTTGTGTATGTCAATACCTTTGATTGTTCTATGGGTGTATCAGTAGATTCTCGATGGACCACACTAAAGGAAATGCTTTTTGGCTCAGAGGAAAACATCCAGCTGATAGTGGGTCCACAGTCGCAGACGTTAACAGTTA
>JAIEZT010000007.1:10769652-10804652 GCA_019594935.1 Periophthalmus modestus | reverse complement strand
TGAGTCAAAGAAGCTAGCGGCCTGGTGACCTTTTTCATTTAAGATCCCATCTAACTTGGCTAAAAGCTCTATGTTCTTGGATTCAGTTGCAGCTAATTTCTCCTGAAGCTGGTGGTGTTCTGCCTCCCGGCCCTTTTCCACATTCCTGACAGTTTCAATTTCTTTGGACAGGGTTTCTGCTCTTCCCCGCACATTTTTGAGTTCGACTTGCTGGTTCTCCTGGGCAGTTAGGGATATGTCCAACTGTCTCTGGAGGTCCTCTACAACCCCTCTTAGTTCAACCTCTTGCTCTGCCATTTGCTGAACTTTGTCTAAGAGTTCTCGCATCTTCAGCTCAGACTGGTCGAGTTCAAGGCGGAGGTCATCAATGGTGCTGGCATCTTCACTGCACGGAGGTAGCGACTCATTGAGTTCATTGAGTAAACCATGACCAAAGTCAATACTACAGGAGAGATCGGCTGGTTGCTAAAAAAAAAGAAGAGTGAATTACTGACTCTGTTCATAAAAAATAGGTTAACACCTTATAATAAAGCATGAACAATGACACTTAGTAACTATGTAATTAATACCTAATTTTGTTTTTTTTTACAAATTACCTTTATTAAGAATGATTCAGGCTTAGTAACTATGTAATTAATACCTTACCCTTTAATAATTTTTTTTTTTAATTACAAAAAAATTACCTGTGAGTAGTTGCTTGCCAAACTATTAATGCTGGAGCTACGACTTGGTGGTTTCCATGTATGGCTGGGAGAATTTGCATTTAGAGCCCTCCTAATTATATAAAAAATATATATATATATATATATATATATATATATATATATATATATATTAGTATTATACTTCTTTTACTTCATATATATTTTACAAAACATGATAACTGTACAACTCTAAAATCTTTTTTTCCACCTGGCAAAAGTGGGCCAGGCCGCATCAAGGTCGTGACCTCTGGAAGCTACATCAAACTGCACGTCGTTGAGTTCATACAGGTGGCTGATGATGTCGGCACTGAGCTGAGCTTTCAGGAAGGGACTCCGTGAATAGTACCAGTCACTGAGAGGAAAAAGGACATAGAATGGTAGCCATGGGGTGGTGGACAAGTGGTGGAGGTACTGAGCCACAGGAAGGAAAGTAGTAATAATCTGTACCTTGTCACTCTCTGGTTCATTAAACATTGTTGCAGAGTGTCAGCCAGTCGTTGGTGTACGAGAGAGTAGCGAATAAAGGCACGTCCCTTTCCCACAGATGTTTTTAACTGTGAAACAAATAAAGTAAATTAACATATATTCCTGTAAATAAAAATATATAAATTGTATTGTATATTTCACTTACTTCAGTAATTGATTTGACAAAGCGGATCCCATCATTGGCTCCTTTAATTTTGCCCAGACAGTCAACAAAGTAATCCCAATAATCTTTTTTTGTGCCAAGAAGTGTGGTTTTCTCCTTTTGGCCAAACTAAAACACAAAGAGAGTTTTCAGATATAACTAAAAAATACAATGAATTCTAATAGTTTATTCATATTTTTATTTGTATGTTTCAAGGTCCACTGCCAACTGAAAGTTGAATGTACCTGTAAGAGGTATTCCAGTTTGTAGGAGAACTTGTGGAGGTTGGTGCTGTCATCTGTAACTGGCTCCCCACTTTCATTGTACTCCTTGGCTAATTCAGCAACAGAATCTGAAAACACAAGAGCAACATGAGCTACAATTCTTGCACATTGCTGACTATAGAAAACAAATGAAACACATGACTGAATGTCATATGACAAACAACAACGTATTTGCATTGTATCACTAAAACCTTGAGTAACAGCTACCGACATACCACTACAATTCTTTTACAATGCATCTGGCACATAAATATATACATATAAAAAATAAATAAAATATATATATATATATATATATATATATATATATATATATATATATATATATATATATATATATAAATATATATATATATATATATATATATATATATATATATATATATATATATATATATATATACATATATATATATATATATATATATATATATATATGTATTGTTCTTAACCTCCTTTTTTTTTAGGGTGACACCATGACATCTGTCCACGACTACGGATGAAAAATTAGCCTTGTGGCTAAATCTGGTACATTTACAGGAATGTTCATTAATGTACACTGTCCCTGTCAATAAATAAATAAATTGGAAGGACACCATTCACAGGTGTCCACCCATCACGGGTGTCCATTTAGTGAAACCTACCTTTTTCTTTGCATGATGCTTGTCCTACAACATATTTAACTAATCAAAAAGATTTCTGTCTCATGGACAGTCACCGTGCACCCATAAGGTTAGCTCACCTTGCAGATCTCGGATAATCCTCTGAAGTTGGCTCTCTCCGACAGTAGCCCCTGAAGCCATGTCCCACCGCAGTCTCTCTGGCACCCGGGGGTCAGTGATGGGGGCCTACTTTTCTTTAAAAACACGTATATACTGAACACATGTTACGCAGTTTTGTACTGTGTTTTCTTTTCTTTCTTTCACCTAATCTCTGCAAGTAGTCAGCTATTAGTGAAGCGCTTAAAGTTAATTCAACATAATATTGGGTTATTACAATGTAATAAGCATATATTCAATTTGGGAAAACAAAAGAAACCAACTTAAGGTTAAGTCCTTAACATTAGCAAAGACTTATATGTCAAACTCTTAGGGAAAGTACTGAAGTACTGATCTTCAATCATCAAGTGAAATGTACAAATATCCACTGGCATGTACGCAATAAAAACCTAAGTACCAAACTTTCACTTCTTACTTCGTGCCTTCTGGTTGTGTGGACTACATTAACATTATAACAAAGGTTTCGCATCGGAGTTGACAATCTTTACAACTGTTCTGATCAATAAAGAGAGCTTTTGCACGCAAAGACTACGTTTAATACTAAACAAGAATAAAAGACAAGGAAATACAAACGGCGACATACTTTTTACGGGTAAATCCATAACAATCCAAGACATTTGATAGCGCCAACAAACTTGTTGTTCCAGTTTTACTGCCCTGTCCAATCAGAGGGCGAGGTGTGGATTATGGACCAATGATAAACAAGAAGGTGGGCGGGACTTTAAAACTACGTGGTTTGGTTGGTATGTGGAGTAAACACTGGTGTCATGTGATCATCAATGACAATTTCTACAGGAATGTTCATACAGCCTATAATACTTAAATATCTATGCATACAATGTATACTTTTATGGTTAGTGAGAATTTGAAAATGTGTGTGTGTGCGCCGCGCGCGTTTCTATGTATAAATATAGAGAGAGTATTAAACGTAGTCTTTGAGTGCAAAAGCTCTCTTTGAGCTCTCTTTGGGTTGATGATATATATATATATATATATATATATATATATATATATATATATATATATATATATATATATATATATATATATATATATATATATATATATATATATATATATAACTTAGATAGATAAACTTACACACACACCTTTCATTTCATTTCATTTCATTTGGCTTCCACTACAGACTGTATAAAGAATCTATGGGTTCCACAGAACAGGACAGAAAACGCCTGAACCCATGTTCATTTTTAGATCAGCTGAGATTCACACTACCACCACATAGTCTACACGGAACCATCTCTTTAAGCAACAGGTAAGTTACCAAATACCATCATAATATATCTTGAATATAGACCACTTCTAAAATATGTGCCTATTTATTTTAATTTTTTATTTAAAAAAAAAATCTAGATTCTTGATTTGCAAAATGACCATGACAATGCAAGATCTGAACGACAGCTCTTATGACCTGGAAGATGAAATATGTGAGAACCAGGAGGTGGTACAGTTTGAATCCTTTGCTATCCCAGCTTTCTTCGCACTTGTCATCACCCTGAGCCTCGCTGGAAACATCCTGGTCCTAGTAATCTTGGCTTTGTACGAAAATGTCAAGTCTCTCACAAATATTTTTATCCTCAACCTGGCCATTTCTGACCTTGTCTTCACCACTTGTCTCCCCTTCTGGGCCATCTACCATGTATACGGCTGGGTTTTCTCTGAGGCAGTCTGTAAAATTGTTTCTTTTGTCTTCTTCACTGGATTTTACAGTAGCGTGCTCTTCCTGACTGTGATGACAATCTATAGATACACTGTGGTGGTTCACCATTTCAGTAAGTTGAACAACCAAAAGAAGTACACTGGGATTTTGGTCACTGTTTTTATGTGGATGTTAAGTATTGTGGCGGCCTTACCCTCTCTCCTCCACACTACCGTCATGGTTAGTCCTGATGAAGATGATTCCTCAAGTTGCAGTTATGAAACACATGCGTGGCAGACCATCACAACTTTTCAACAAAACATATTCTTCCTGGTTGCTTTTGCAGTGATGGCTTTCTGTTACATCCAGATCCTATCTAAAATAAAACAGACCCAGTATAAGACCAAAAACAGAGCAGTGAAGTTAGTTTTCTCGATTGTTGCGGTATTCTACATTGGCTGGATTCCGTATAATGTGGTCATCTTTCTGAAAATTTTAGAAAATTATTTAGTTCCACCATTTCACGAGTGTCAAGCAGCCATCTATTTGGAGTATGCATTTTGTTTTTCTCGCCTGGTCGCCTTCTCCCACTGCTGCTTGAACCCTGTGTTTTATGTTTTTGTTGGTGAGAAATTTAGGAGCCACTTGAAATCAGCATTGTGTTGTTTCTTCACCCGGAAAACTGCAAATGAAGAGCAGCCAGTGAAAATGGACAATCCAAACTCCCAAGGATCAATGTACTAGTGCACTGGTACAGCTTTTGTTTTAAATGACTGCTCATTTTTATGAATTAAAAAAAAAAGAGAAGATATTCAGTATTTTTTAATTTTTGTTCGATGTTCAATTAGGCTTGTCACAATAACACATTTTGAAGCACGATATACAGAGAAGTACACACAGAGAAATATCATGATAAATGATAATATTTAAAAAAAAAAAATGTTTGCCACTGACACAAAGCAACTTAATCCCAGTAAACCAATTTTTTAAACATTATTAAAAGGCATGAGCTGCAACAAATAAATAACAGAATGAAACAAAAATTAGGCATAAAAGTTATTTATTTAACCCTCTACAGCTCAAATCTGATCGTATTACTTATTGTTAAATAACAATTATTGCAAAGAAAATGTACACATGATAAAATAATATGTTGTTCCAACCTTCATACATTAAACAACAAGTCGATATAGTAAGTGTTTTTACAGGGATATGTTCAATGTTCTGATGTCATGCTTTATGAGATTAATTTGTGATCAATAATATTAATAATATTCTAGAAAGTTGTTTAAAGCTTAATTCATGTAGAATACATGAGCAAAAAGGGCTAAAGCAACTTTGTCTTGTTCATTTTGATTCTGACTTTCAGCTGTGAGTGCATGAAGCACATCCAGCAACTCTTCCTTTGCAAGGATCAAAGGACCAAAACCCAGAAATTTAAATTAAATAATTAAAACAAGCTTGTGTATACCTTATCAAGGAACTTCAGCTGTTCTGGTTATTGATTAAACTGTACAAAGTGGGTTAGGTTTTACAGGTCACTTATAACTTCCTTGTTTGATCCTTCCTTATTTGTGATTTGGAGACACACTTGAAAACTTCACAGACTGCTCAGAGAGGGAAACCAATTTCCCCAGGCACACTTCTATGGTATTCTTCAACTTTGTTGTCTTGGTTTTGTTGATAATCCAGGAGTCCCTTTTATGAAGGTAAGAAAAGGTGAGTTACACTTTTCAGAAAATACACAGTTCTAAAAGTCTCTAATTAATCACATTTCCTTGTAGATGGACATTTTTTCTCACCGACTGTGGATGTTGGGTTTTCTAACTATTATTCACCAGGCACAAGCATATATCAGTGGTAATTTCCCACAATCATGTGAGTCTATGGATGTTATTCATAAACGTGGCACGAATCAAATATCTGTTCAAAAAGGTGAACTCCCATTTGAAGTTCAAACTGATGTCCAAGCTGATATGGATTTAATAACTGGTACGTACTAAGATAAATAGCAGCAATATATAATCATATGTTTATTTTTGTGTTTTTTTCTTTGTTTATTTATTTATATGACCTTTTTATATAGTAACACTTCGAAGTAAAGACAATAGGATGTTTAAAGGCTTTATGCTGGAGGCTCGGAATAAAACGAATAATCATATTGTGGGTGAATTTTTGATCTTAGAGCCACAACAAACCTTTCTTTTAAACTGTAATAATTTACCTGTAAGTATAACATTGATTAACTGACTATTTTACAGTAACTTTTGGAGAGAAAAAAGCTTATATATGGCATTGTTTCAGGGCTCAGCTGTCAGCCAAAGCACTAACACATTTAAAAAAACATTTAAAGTTAACTGGACATCTAAAGTTAGAGATGTTCAGGGTGTCATATTCAGGTTAGTAAAACTATATGGAAAGTATGTGGTTTATGATAAAACAATGAATAATAAAATCTCTTTGTGTATCAAGAGCCACATTTCTTGAGACATTTTCAGTATTTTGGGAACCAGCTGAATTTAATGTGACCATACCGTCACTACCACCAAGTACAACGCCAGGTACAACGCCAGGTACAACGCCAGGTACAACGCCAGGTAAAACACCAGATACAACGCCAGGTACAACGCCGGGTACCGCCAAAACAAGTACTGATACTGCTGCAGCAGTGGCCACTACACTGACAACAAGAGTATGGACCACAAAAAATAATACGAGCAATACAATGTTCCCGATACAGCCAACAGAATTTAATACAATGATTACTACAAAACCTGAAGGAAGTACTGTTGCAAGTACTTCCAATCAACATACCACTACAAATATCACTATGAAAAGTACTAAACAGCCTCACACAACAGATGTTTTACCATCAAGTATGTATATTTAAAAGGTAATGAAATGGTACATGACATTCAATCCAAAAATAACTTGCATGTCTAAAATTCACAGTTTCAACCAGTCAAAGCAGCACTCCTGGTACCATCAACACAACCCCGGTAGTCACAGAGGGGTCAGAAAGAGAGGTAAAGAAACAAATCAAATGCATTGAGTGTTGTTTTTTTTGTGTGAAACTTGGTAGATAAAACACCACACACATTTACAGTAGATTTACCATATTTCCTGGGGGCTTTTTGGCAACTTATTCTATTTGCCATGGGTCTATAGGAGGCAGTCATCAATCAATCAGTCAGTCATGGGTTTACATATATAGTACATGGACAATGCAGAGGCACTAATATCAAAATACATTTATATGTGTACTACTACTTGTATGTGTCTCAAGTATCAAAACCTCCCAACACTCCAACTGAATTTACTGAATTTTGGAATAAAAAAAACAAAAACATTTTAAATTATTATAAGAACATTTATTTGGGAAAATATTTCTTCTATGTGGTAATGTGCGTTAACATAAATATTATTATTTATTCTTTCTATGTTGGAAACAGTACACCCCTCAAATGATATCTGCTGTTTTTGTGGTAAGGTATTCCCATGAAACAAGTGTCATTAGGATTGTAGTATGCAGAAAAATGTTACGATGTTTGATTTGATTATTTTTCTTTAGATCTCATCTGTTCTAATTGTCCCTTTAAGTTTCCCTAATAATGCAAAATATCACAACATCCATCAGGTGAGTATGCATGTCTGCTTCTGTTACTTTGTGTCAACATGGAACACAAATTGAACACATTTGAATCATCTGTAGTGGACTAGAATACTTGGCTGTGTGGGGACAGTTTCGCTTGCACTCTCTGCATCAGTTTTGGTGGTGGTGGAGGATTCTCTGAACGTAAGCGAGACTGTTTATGATATGCATTGCTGTCCCTCTGTAAAATAACAGTGTTTTCTGTTCATCAGACCTTGAACATTGGACTAGGATTTGCAATGACAGCAATTGCTGGGATAACAATTGGCCTACAAATCTATGTGTGTTTTAGGATTGGGCGCAGTCATGAATTGTAATGTTGTCCTCTTTATTTTTTTCATATTTTTTTCATATTTTTATATATTTTAATATCACTTCTATCTTTTCAATAGAAAGAACTTTTTCGATAATTCTTTTATGGTATTATTCATCATCCAGAAAGTATTTGGAAGTAAGACAGCACATAAAGGATGATAATACATTTAGAAAGCCCTAACTAGATTGGTCTTTATTCCTGCAGTGATCATTATCTACCGGTCTGCCACACAATGCCAACTCTGGATTCTAGGAGTGTTGATACCCCTCACAATATGCATTGGTCTGCAAATAATATTCATTGTTATCATAAAGATTCTCGAAGTCACTGGTGCCAAAAACAAAACAGGTACAAATAAATAATGACAAAATCATAGAAAGAGTACTTTCAGTTGGTCATTACTTTCTTTTTCCACAGGGATGCAAACACTTCAAGTAAGTATGTACACACATAGCCAGCCTGTGCATTTGGGGATTTGTAATGTGACTTTCTGCTTGGCTTGTTCTCTTTCAGGCTCGTATTACTATCACGATCCCAATATTGTTCAATTTAGCTTTCTGTGTGGCCATCATTGTGGGAATATGTCAGTGTTAAGTTGGCTCGATGCCGTTTTGCCTTTTTTCACAAATAAATAACTGTTATACAATAAGATGAATTTATCTTGTTCAGTGTCCTTGGGTGTTTTGAAAGGCACTTATAAATAAAATGCATTATTATTATTATAAGATGTCTTTGTAATCCCTCAGTCGTCTAGGTTTGATCCATAACAAAGATGAAGTTTAAATCTGTTAACTGGACAAAAAGTGTAAAAGTGAAGACATTGGATGAGAGGGAAACGTCTTCGCTCTTACAAAGATTTGTCCAGTTGACAGATTTAAACTTAGTCTTTGTCATGTTATACAATAGGAATGTAAGGTTAAGTGCTTGAGGTGAGCAGACTATCACATTTAAACAAAATATTCTTTATTTAAAATGCTGTTCCATGTAAAATATAAACAGACAGAAAATAACAGAAATTGATTCAGTCTGGTTTCTCTGCAAGTCTCAGCTGTAATATATCAACACCTCAACTATATACACACTTAAGGCACTTTTAGTGACTTTCACACACAATTAGCAAAAACAAGTATTTTTAAAATCAACACAATACCCAAGGAATCTCAACACAAAAGGAATATTGGTATGCTTCAAGCAGTGAAACTGAGTAAATCACTTTAAAATCTGGAAATCTAAAAAGTAAACCACAGTGCAAAATTAAACTTACTGGAAAACACAGTGGAATAACGTTACTATTTCATATCAATACAATTTATTGTAAACACTCTTAAAGTAGTAATGACAATGATTAATACAGCCAATCAAGGAATGAAACCGAAATGATCAAAATGCAAGTGCCTATTTTGTTTGATTTGGGTCAACACCCCCTCTGCTCCGTTTCATTTTCATAAGCCACAGGTAAGATCAGATGTGCAATGCGACTCCACAGTCCACTGAACTTGTCAGCATCCATTTTATTGAATGCGGTCTCATTCCCCACAAACCTCTCTTCCACATGATCCCGCACCATCTCCTCCACTTCTTTCAGACTTTGCTGAGTGCTTAGGTCCTCCACTGAGAGCAGCACGGTGAACAGCAAGAAAGCTTGTTTGTAAGCAGCCGTCTCATGGTCACAGTAACGATAGAAGATAAGTGTTGAACCAGGGGGCAGCAGTTCAAAGCGGTGAACTACAGCTGCAAGTTTGTCACTTCCAAATGCTGCCTTCAATTGGCTGTCGATATCCATTTTAACCTGGTCACTATCCAGGTTGGTTTGGCTTTCTCCGTCAATGACAACAACAGATGTATTAACTGCAGAGGAGAAGGCGGAGGCTATACTGAGAGCCAGGCAGTGTAGCGTCTTCTTGGCCTTCAAACCTGCAGTGAGGACAAGACTGACAGGCTCTGTGGGGTGGGGTGTGTCCAGGTGCTTCTGAAGGTGGATTTGGCTCCTCCTCCACAGCTCAGTGTGTTGAACGGGGAAGCGCATCACCACTCGGGACAATTCTTCAACAAAGAGCCCTGAGTTTACAGACCTGGATGAAGGCGCACTACCATCTTTAGTTCTCTGAAGAGTGTGGAGGTGTTTGAATGCCAGGAAAACTCCAGCACTCAACAGCATCAAAAGGATCAGCTGCCACAAATAACGTAAGAAACCTCGAAGAAATGTGAGACAATTAGTGAACTGAACCTAAAATGATTCTGTAACAGATTTTTTCTGCAATGTACCTTTTGATGGAACATGTGAGCTTTGAGAGGAAACAGTGGTTTTCATTTTTCCTAGGAAATAAAACAATACTGTTTGAAGCCCAACAGTTTTTCCAGAGCTAATGATCATTTAAAAAATCATTTACCTGTTTTTCTCTCGGACGCACTCGATTTTGGAGTTGGAATTGTTATGCGCTGTCGTGTTGTGGTTGCAGATATTGGATAATTACTTGTGACATAGTGGTTTACTTTTGGGTTTTCTGGGGAAAAATATCATACATAAAATGTTATTTTGAGAGTAAAGTTATCCAATTTCAATCCATACTTTCAAAAAAATTCTGGATAACAATACCTGTGATTTTGGCCTCCATCTTCTTCTTGTAGTCTGCCATGCTAGTGACTGTGACACAGCCTGCATCAGATGTTCTTTTTGGAGGAGTAATCTGTGTGCTCTTTGATGGAGATGCAGCATTTTTCTTTGGTTGTGCCACTGTAAAAATCCAATGCAATAAAATATTTATAAAACACAGTATTATGGCTAAATCATGACAACAATATGCTATTCCAGCATTATATAATACACATGAATTATATGCATGTAGTACGTGTTGCTTTATTACCTTGGCTTTTAACGACATTTTTAGTTTCAGGATGACTCACTGAGCAGCGCTGACCAAGCACGACTAAAGGCTTTAAGTTGACATCTCCAAAAGGACCTGGAACTAGACAAAATAATTCAAATTAACCTAAATGTACAACAAATTATTAATTTAAGATCACATATTGCATCACTGCTGTAAAATAGAATCGTGTTTTCTCACCTGGGGGAATTTGTGGAAGAGGTGGATATTGAATTGGAGTCTGTACATGTCCTTCCAATCCTTCACTTTCATTCTGCGTTTCCATTGGCTCCAACATATCCTTTGGAGGGGCACTACCATGTCCACAACTCAAGTTATCACCTGTCTGTAGGCGAGTCTTCTTATTGGGGGAGCCTATCAGTGACAGTGATTAAAGTCAAATAGTTGATGTGGACATATGGTGATTATTGTACCATAAAATCAACGAACCTTCCTCGTCTGAATCATTGTTGTTGTTTCCATTTGAAGCTGGAACCTCGGATTGGGGTTTTGAAGTCTTTTTTGTTCTCTTTAGAGGACCTCTAGGAGTTGGCTCAAAATTCACCGCTGGTAAAGAAGAGCACATTATCAGTGGATGAGCGCGCATCATGCGTACATACATTATGTATTTTACATCATTATTACACATTCACGTTGATGTTGTTATGGAAACGATCAGTAGATGAGATTGTATGTAGTATAATCATTCAAATCAAATTCTTCTTCCTTTAACTGTCAAAAATGATTGCTTTTTACCTTTCGTGCTGGTTGATAAAGACTGCCTTGTTGACCGTCTCAGCTGACGAGTAGCAGACTTCTCAGAAACTTCTGAATTCATTTTAAAACAACGTGATACTAAAAAAACGAGCTATTATCACAAAGCATAATGTTTGTAAAGAGATGCGTAACAGCGGATTTCCCCGCACTTCATGGGGGAAGTATTTTGTAGCAGGACGTCGTTAACCGGAAACGCGTGGTGCTACTGCTGTTGTTGTCTCCATAGAAACAAGCGGCTGAATGGTTCCGTGTTGACGTTGGCGCTCTGAACTTGAGCTAAACTAGCTCGCAGCTCTTTGTATGGCAAAGGAGTTTTATCGTGCCTAAAGGTCCGGAAAGTAAGTGAACCGCGTTAGTAAAAGAATTGAAGTATCTTAATTCATAGGAACAATGGCAGCTGTGGCGGTGCAGTTGTGTCTCGTTCCTCTCGTCCCGTTGACAGCAGGAGTTAGCTCTTGTTCATAATAGAAAATACAGACTATTACAGAGCTAACTACAGTGCACACTCACACGCAATAGTTATCGCAAAGTATTACGCTCTACATATTTTACATATAAGACATGCTTTGCTGTAATAATTAATGTTAGACACAACTATTTTACGGGACATTGGGCTAAGTTAGCATTACCGTACCATAGATTGGACTCTGAACTAGCGATGATAGTGGGAAGAGGATCTCATGACACATACATTGTTTTTCCCTTTCCCAGCTATGACATTGAATCAAAGATCCTAAGAAATAATGGGGGATAAAGAGGTTGAATCTCATCAGTCGGATAAAGGTAAAACATAAGGCCGCATGTTAATATTCTATGATTTAATGTAAACTTTTCTGACCATCGATCTCTTATGCTTTTGTTTGTTCACAGACGTGAAAACAAGTGAGATACAAGGCACTTGTCAGGCAACCAATCATGAAGCGAACGATTCTACAGGTACAATAATAATGTCCCGGAATTGTCAGTGTTTTTGCGACATTGCAACATATTCTTATCTTTATCCTAAATATTCGACTTTTCAGTGACTTCTACAGACACAGATGCCATCGCTAATAGTGAGGGTTATTGTTATTATACACTAATAATCCACATAAAGAGGGTTGACATAATGATCACATATTTCTGGTCTGTTTTTGTTACAGATGCCCACACAGAGTGTATGGTGGAAGATGCTACAAAAGGGCCTGACACTCAAGGCCTAAGAAGTTCAGAAGTACAGAAAGAAAATCCTCCACCCATTGACCAAGACAGGAGTGACTGTGAAAAGACACAAGAGGAGAACCTAAATAATATACATTGTGGTGAGTAAAATAAATAAAATATATTTATGTATATGTATATATACATATATATATCATGACAAAAAACTCATGATAATCCATGAAGAAGCAGATGGACGCCTCAAATTAAATGAAGACTCTGGATCAACAGTAGGTATCAAGGAGACCACGACACCACCTGCTGGAGGTAAGTAATTACTGAACTGTTACAACTACTTAATATTTTTCAGCCATACATATCACAGCATGTTTTTGCCAATTTATCAGATGATGTGGGAAATTTCAAATCAAGATCTGACCCTCCACCTAATGACCAATACATGGATGACTGTGAAGAGACACAGGAAGAGAACTTAAATAGTATACATTGTAGTGAGTAAAAACAAAAGAATAAAAATCTATTTGATTATATCAATAGATATATTCATGAGTATACACTGTTTATAGAGAAAAAAAATGATACATTCATCCATGAAGAAGCAGAAGGACCACACAAAAAATTAAATGAAGAGTCTGGAGACGGATCAACAGTCAGCACTGAGGGGACCACTGAGGCAGCTGCTGGAGGTAAGCAATTACTGAACTGTTACAACTACTTAATATTTTTAGCCATACTTATTACAGTATATTTTGAATTTGAATTTCAGATGAAATGGTTCCAGACAAGGATGTTGAAACAATTGGCCCTACAACTCAAGCAGAGCCAGCAGCCATTTCTGATGTCCCTGTTAAAGGTAATTTGATTTCTTTATTTATATGAAATACCAGTTAATAAAGTGTATTAATTGCCACTCCTCTATCTAGACAATAAAAGAAGAAAAATTTGGATTGGTGTCATATTAGTTGCAGTTGTGGCAGCTCTTTTACAACTATTCCTTCAGCCCAAGCCTCCACCTCAGGAAAAAGATGTCCACCCAATAGAAATCTTTCGCCAAGAAATGGAAAAAGTGAAGCTCCAATTCCCAAGTCAGCGTGAAGAGTTGTGGAAGAGAAGCAGGATCCATTTGCAAAGACATTTCCTGATAACCCAGCCCACTGAGCCGGTTAGCATAATCCTGACTGCTGGTGTGCGGGCTGAGGGTACACTGCGCTGCCTGGCTCAGAGTATAGCTTCTGCCTTGTCCTCTGCTCTCAATGCCTCTGCTCTTCACTTAGAAGGAGCCAGCAAATCCAGCCAGGACAGTGACATGGTCAAGTCAGACATCGACAGTCAGCTGCAGAAGGCTTTTGAAGGGGGCAAACCTATTGCTGTTATTCACCGCTTTGAGGAGTTACCTCCAGCTTCCACTTTAATATTTTATCGCTACTGTGATCATGAGAACGCAGCCTTTAAGAAAACCTTTTTAATCTTCACAATACTTCTAGGGGAAGAGGAAGAGATTGAAGCTAAGATCCGTCTAAGTGAAGTAGAGGAGATGGTAACTGACCATTTACAGAAGAAGTTTCTTGCGCATGATCATCCCACTGCTTTTGATAAAATGGACATAGACAAATATGGTGGTCTGTGGAGCCGTATATCTCACCTTATTTTACCTGTAGCAACAGAACGAAGGATTCAGAAAATGGGACAATGCTAACTTAACAGCTGCTTTAGCTGCAAGTGAGAACATTTTATAATGGCTCAATTACAAAATTGCTATTGCAATGGCATCAGGGGAAAAGCACCACCCTTTTTAAAATCAAAACATTTTAATAAAAGCTTAAGCACTTTTGTTTTCAATCAAATGTTTTATCATGTTTAAAAATGTTTTTAGTAGCTAAAATCTTTTAAACAACATTGTTGTTAAGATAAGAGCTCTAAGAATACACTAGACATACTATCTGTCAGATCCATGTAAATGTGCCTTATACAGCAATAAAATCGCGTTATTTAACTAACTCATGGTTTTTGATTCTGTGACATTAAATACAAGTAGAACTGGCTCTACAGATTAGTTGGTTGACTCAAGCCAAACATGTCGCAACTTGTTTTCCATTCTCTGCATGCAAAGTCAATGTCAAATATTGTTCTGAAGGAAAATTGTAAGATTGCAGCTGGTAGCCTAATAAAAAGGTAAGAAACTGTAGATCAAACACTGTACCCACGAGATGGCACCAAAGTGCACATTATTTCAAGTGACTCCTATCCCGCCATCCATTTTTATCAATTACAATTAGGCCTAGAAGTTCGTAATCATTTTATCCGTTTTGAAAATTCCCATCTACTCGTAGTTGCTAATACATATTATAACCTTCATTTATTAACACTGTCCATGAAGAGTTGAGGTGAACTCCTCCTCGTGAAGCTCCTGGACCCGCCTCTTGACGCATCTGTGGCCGGCTGCTGCCCTCTGGGTTTCTCCACTCTAAATTAGTCAAGGACGTCAATGACTGCAAGATGACGACGTAGGATAATTATTGTTTTTGAGGATTTTCATAAATTTTTGGACTATGCTTTTCCTCACTTTATGCACTGTTGCGTAAAATTGCTCGAGTCTATTGCAGAGAGGATGTATTTGTGTTTTGTACTTTTTACATGCGGCGCGCTGTTGGAACAAAGTAGCGCAGCGCCACAGAGCAAACGGTCTGCAGATACCGAGCATGTCCAGGTGGTAGAACCCCTGCAGCAGGAGCTTCATGGACACGAGAGCATCCTGTCTCAGGTAAACTTACTCAATGTTTTCATTCATTTATATTGCAGTGCGTAAACCTCCAACCAAAGAACTGAACAACGTGCGTCTTTTTCCTTTTGTAGCTACTGGGTGATTATGACAAAGTGAAAGCCATCTCGGAAGGCTCTGACTGTCGCTGTAAATGTGTTGTCAGACCTCTGAGCAGAACCGCGTGCCGGCGGATAGAGGAGGGACACGCGAGAGTGGAAGACTTCTACACTGTGGAGACTATCACCAATGGACCCGAGTGCAAGTGCGCCTGCATCGCGCCTCCGTCTGCTGTCAATCCCTGCGAAGGGGAGTTCAGGCTGAAAAAACTTAGAGAGGCTGGAAAGGAGAATGCAAAGGTGAAGTGGCACCCTTCACCCCTCCCTTTAACCCCTGATTCATTCTCATGGCTGGGGGTAAAATGTATTAAATTGTCGCCCTGCAGCTGTCGACCATCCTGGACTTGCTTGAAGGATCTTTCTATGGTATGGACCTGCTGAAGCTACACTCTGTTACCAACAAGCTGCAGGAGCGGATTGATCATATGGAAAAGGTATTGGATTAACCTAGATGTAGTAGCATTTGTATTCATGCATCAATGCCTTTTTAAATTAAATGGTCAACTTAACTGTGTTAAGGTGGTTTGGAACAAATCTCATGCTGAAGCAAACCCTCAACAGAGCCCCCCACTACAGGCAGACAGCAGTCACAGTCCACCAACTCAATCTGCAAATGAAAAGAAAAATAAGAATGTGTTGCATACACAAGTCAACAGTGCCAAGTTCGAGGTGAGCTGTGCATCAACACGTAATAATAATTGTAAATAATATATTGTAGTGTTATAATTTGTATTTCTGTCATATTAATTAGGAGAAGTTTGTTGGAGAAAGTCCTTCTGTCATCCACACTGAGAGATCTGCTGAAGTCATTGAGATGAGCTCTAAGGAGACTCCCAGAAATACTGTCCACCAAGTGACAAAAACTGGACCCAATGGACTTATCATTCGAGGAATGACTTTCTACAAATCAGAGTCAGATCCAATGGTAGCAGATGATGGCGAGCCTGGGGAGAACTGTAAGCACATCTTCATCCATTTTATCTTGTTTATTGAGCGTTTAGAGCAACACAATCTTCTTTGCCCTTAGTTGATCCTTTCCAGGGGTGGCGACAGTAAATCATCTGTCTCCATTTTGCTCCATCTGTACACGCCACCAACTATCTTCTTTAACTACATCTACTAATCTCCTCGTTGGACTCGCTCCGTCTGCATGACAAGTCTGCTTCCAGCATCTGTACCACCAGTATGCTCTTATGTGCTTTTTCCTCTATAGAGGCATTCTCCATTTAACCACTGTCTAACAAACACACCTTTGTTGCCTCTTGTCATTTTGATAAGAGAACTTTTATTTGTCCCATAATGGGGAAGTTGCAGTTTTGAGATGTACTCATTCCTATTCTCCCAAACAAAACCTCTCCTGTCTTCTTTCTTTGCACCCAGTCCCTCTGTTTTTAGAAACAGCGTTCATTTAATGTTTTCTTCTTTATTCCAGTGTTTGAGTATGATGGCTTCAGTGGAGATGGCCCCATTAATCTTTTTATTGAAGAAAATCTTCTTCATCACAAAACCCCACGCCCCAGGGCCAGACTAGGACAAAGGACATTTAAATCAAAGACTGAACATCAATTTAGCAGCTACCTGAAAACATCAGAATACAGAAAATCCAAGGAACCAGAAACTCAGAAAGAATCACCAAATATTCCATCTGAGACAACTACACATTTTCCAAGTACAACCAACTCTAAGCTGTATTTGCAAAAGTATACTTCAAAACCCAAACTGTTACCGATTGATTTGACAGATGAGCCACTTGCAGCTAAAACTACAGTGGACCCAATACCATCCCCTGGAAAGACGGCCGGTAAAAGACTTTATTGAGGCATTTTTAACAAGTAGCATACCACCCACCAAGATGAAAACTGACCCAACACTCAATGTCCAAGCTACTACGGCTAGTTCAACTTCTACAAGTACCACTGCTACAACTATGGTCCTTACATCATACACTACCCCAACCTTGAAGTCAAGAACATCAGCTCTGTCTACTGAAGCTAGTAAAGATGAAACACCTATGCCACTTTCCACACAACCTTTGACCCCGCTGACCTCAGGACACAGCCCTCAAGCCTCAACCACACCTGGGACCACCATGTCTTCTGCTACTACTATTACCACTACTTTGTTTTCGTCCACTGCTGCTGAAACTGTTCCAGTCGAGTCAAAGCCAATCAAAGTTGAGAAACCCCACATAAGAAAACCAGGTATGCCCAAGCACAACAACTATTACAATTGCTACATTTGCAGCTAATATTGTTGCTACTATAATGCATTACTAATAATAACTAATAATCCCACATATTACAATACCTCTGCCAACAGCTTCTTTTATTATTACTGTAACTACTACAACAACCACTACTACCATAATTTAAATGTATTTTAAATGCAAGATAATGTAGTCACGTTTATTTCCTTTTTTCACTTTTGAGTTTTCATAAATCTTTAAATTCTACCTAACTTCTTCTAATCACTCTGAAAATGTGTTTTACAGCAGACTGTAAGGACACTCTGGCAACCATTTCTGAGCCTATCACTCATAACACGTATGGCAGGAGTGAAGGAGCTTGGATGAAGGATTCAAAGTCTGATAGTGGCAAAATATATGTCACAAACTACTTCTATGGGAACAACCTTCTGGAGTTTGCCAGTCTGGAAGTCTTTAAACAAGGCAAGTATTATTTTAAAGATTAACAAAAAGATTTAATTAAATTTAAACTACATTAGAATGTGTTCATACTTTCACAAATATTGATCAAAATTGAGACTAAATAGGACGAAACCTGGAACTAAATCTTGATTAGACCAGGGCTACACTGGACTCAAACCAAGACCAAGATAATATTGAAACTTTGTTATGTTCTACCAACTTTTGCTTAATTAATCATAATACTGTCATCTCAATACATAAACTTTCTTGCCAATCTGTCATCTGCCATTTTGTGCCAGACTGTGTACCCTACAAGAGGACCCTTTTGGCATCGCTTGCGTAGCATTAGATATTATTGTGAATACTCATCACTTCTTATATCTCCCCTTTCTTTCTAGGCCATTTTACCAATTCCTACAAACTCCCTTACAACTGGATTGGTACTGGTCATGTGGTTTATCGTGGAGCTTTTTACTACAATCGCGCCTTCTCTCGGGACATCATCAAGTTTGACCTTCATCATCGCTATGTTGCTGCATGGACCATGCTGCACGATGTGATCTTTGAAGAGTCTTCCTCACCTTGGGAATGGCGCAGCTACACGGACATCAATATTGCAGTGGACGAGAGCGGTCTTTGGATCATCTACCCAGCACTGGATGATGAGGGCTTCCTTCAGGAGGTGGTGGTCGTTAGTCGGTTGAACCCTGTGGATCTAAGCACGCAGAGGGAGACAACATGGCGGACTGGACTCAGGAGAAATCAATATGGAAACTGTTTCATTGTCTGTGGAGTGCTGTATTTTGTAGACAGTTACAACCAAAGAGAAGCTAACCTGGAGTATGCCTTTGACACGCACACCAACACTCAGATGATTCCCAGAATGCCTTTCACTAATAATTACACATTCACAACACAGTTAGATTATAATCCTAAAGAGGGGGTACTATACGCGTGGGACAATGGACATCAAGTCACATACAATATTAAGTTTGCATATGTAGATCCTTGAGTGGTCAGTTTTATAAGGACTCTTCCAAGTGGGTTGTAGATCAATCCAGATGAGATAACTTTTTTGTCATCGATTTTTTTTTGTTTCCAAGACAATTGTAGGTCTGGTTCCTCTATAAACAAATGTCTTGTTGTATATATTGTACAGGAGTATAGAAGCCCTATGAGATTATTGAATGTAGAGGACAGAATAATTCAATGATGTCAAGTAAAATACTCATGTGAAGGCACTTACTTCCTCCATATCAGATAATCTAAAGAAAATAAACTGTTTATTTCTTAAATGTTTATATGTTGACCCCCCCATACACACATCATGTCAGAACATGACATAAAATCCAAACTTTTTTTTTTATTATGACAAATTAAATATCCCAACATGTTGTATTTATTAAGTAATGTTGACATTAAGAAAGTTATATACTTTTACTCAAAAACACAATATGACTAGTTTCACACCTTCATTTATGAAGTTGTTTAACAAACAATGCAAACACTGAAGTGTTTTAAAAGCAGATCAAACACACCTGTATTGTACTGTATGAACAGTTTACAGAGATGAAATCAAAGACTTTTTCACATATTTGTGAGAACAAGAATTACACACATAACCAGGTAATCCTACAAAATGTGACAAGGAAGTGCAAATATTTCACACAATGACATTTGTTTTTTGTTTTATTAAAAAAGAGGACGGACAAAAAAAAGCTTTATATTAATAACTGCAAATTAACCAAATCTACCTGCAGAATCTGTTAACCCCAATAATTAGATATAAAAATGACTCTTACCCTTCATATAAGCACGCTATTTACATACAATCCTCTTCAACACCAAATGCACCAAAAGTGAATTAGAGCATTGTATAAATAAATATCTTTTAAAAAGAAGGAAAGTACAGTGTTATGACTATAAAATCATTAACAGAGTACAGCAGTGGTTCGCAACCCTTTTTCCCCTCAAGCCCCTCTTCTCTAGTCCAAAATCCTGGCCCATAAATCAATATCTGTGTAAAAATCTGTCATTTCAAACAAATAAACAGTGACTGAGGTGTTTCTCTTCCTATGCCCTTTTCCAATCATAAGTTTGAGATTTTTATTATGTAATTAGCACAACCTATTACTGGACCCTCTGAGCACACAACAGCTCCTGCAATCTCTGGCAGCCCCTTAGAGGGTCCATTCTCCCAGGTTGGGAACCACTGAAATGTCGCACCCTTTCTCAATAGTGGTTGGGTCTTACGTTTTTTTCATAGTAATATTATATTAACACACACTTACTTTCATGCTCATTTTTCAACTTTGCGTGCAGTAAAAAAAAAAAAAAAAAAAAAAAAAAAAAGTACTAGAACCGTGTGAGTATACGGTTCGGGATACTTTTATGTAAAAACCCATCATACATCCTCCATCTATTATTTTTTTTTTTACATTTGTACATCCAATTGATTATTTTTGGCTACTGCAAGTGTTAATCCTATGCAGACCCCATGAGCACACCCACAGGGGGCACAGTCTGGTTGTCTGTGGAGGAATGCTGGTAAAATGAGTCTGTGTGGTTCACTTTGAGCACAGGTGGGATAGAGGACGACCTGATATGTAGGATCCTGGTGTCTGTTACTTCACAGTCAATTTGCATCATTACCTCAAAGTCCCGAATGATGCTCTCTGTAAGAAACAAAACAGTTTAAACTTAACATTTATTTAATGCAAGGCTACTGTGTTTGAACTTTTTATAACTATAGAGTCAATATTCAATATATCAAATAGTTGGCAACGGTGGTACTAAATTAGCCATCCAGAACACAAAACGTAAGCAAAATTCTCAGTTTATAAAAGTTTCTGTGTTCTTGGTCAAGACACCCAAGACCAGGAAGACTAAAACAAGACAAGAAAAGTGTGAATGCACCATCAAGAATAGTGACCTACATGTAGTTATTCTCAGTGATTAGAGCATTGTATCACCTAACTGCATTGTTTTCCATTATTTGATAATCTGATATAAACTAATTTAAAGAATGTCTTTTTAAAATGATAAAATACAAAAACATGACAATACAATAAAAAAATATAATCTCCATTTATTACCTCTATAAATGCATTTAGAGTTGTACTTTTGCTTGCAACAAGATAGTGAACCAGAGTTTACTAGCATGGGCTGGGTTGAGAAAAACCTCATGAGAAAATGGTGGAGCAGGATAGTTTGGATACAGATGGTATCCAGAGGTGAGTCACATACTTCTCTATGCAAGAAATAAACAAAGCGGCCGTAATCAAAAGCAGAACATGCAAATTTGAGAGAAGAGAAAGGGGAAAGGCACTGGTGACTAAGAAATTTCCCCATTTGTCATAACCAAATAGTGATGATATACTCAGGGTTGGTTTACAAAAAGATGATGAACAGACAGATACTATTAAAGACCCATATATTCATATAAGGTCTTATTGAGGTCTCACTCACAAACGGGTCATTACTTTTGCTTTATCTTGGCAAATTCAAAATGTTTAGCAATTCAGGTATGCCACAGCCCCACTTCTGTAAGCAAAGGATTAGAAGGTCTTTCACAAGGACACAATTCAAGAAGGACGTGTATATTTACATTAACAGACAGATTTAAGGGTTTCTTTGTGTTGAAGGCAAAGAGTAACCATATGGATAGTTCAAGGCAATGTACCATTTCACTTGGCTTTTAGCAGGCACATTATATGACCCAAATATGGAACTGTAGGTGTCTTCAAAATACTTAGTGAATGCTTTAAGACCTGAATATTTTCCAGACACCTGTGCAGTACATTAGCCATTGTGCCTTCTGTGGGACTGGTCGACACTAGACACACAAAGTGAATCTGATTGCGGCTCCAGTGGCTTCCGCAACTGAAAGATTTAGCGGACGTTCACATCACTGAATAAAGACCATAAAGCTTTATATGACTCCATCCGCTCTACTTCCTCTTGCATCTGGATTTAAAATAGGGCAATCGTATCCATTTTAGCAGTTTCACAGACGACCCTGAAAGTTGTCTGTGTGTCTGAATATTTGTCACGCTATGCTGCGTTTCATGCATTAAGCCTCTGAACCCTGTGTAAAATATGTGATTTTCTCATTGCAAGATACCAGGAGTTTAACAATCAGAAACTGTTGTTTTAACTCTTTTAATGTGCCAAGCTAGCCAGTATTTTTATAGTCGCATTGCCCCACTCATCACCATCCAAAATACTGATCAGTATCAAAGGTCAAAATGTCTAGCATCTGCTTCACTCATGCACATGAGGAAACAATGTGTATGAAATATGAACAATCTATTTTTATCATCTGCTTACATTACAATAAACATTCACAGCTCTATGGGGACCACAGTCTCTTTGTAGTGTCACTAGACCTACAGGGACCAGCAAATTCTATTTACAGGCTTCAAGGCATTTTCATCCAGTGCACCCCCTTTTTTGCATATTCCTTGAATAAATAAGCCTACACATTTCAGTAACTGCAGTGAACAGAGAAGCAGGAAGCACACAGGAGCGCTGCTACTGGCTTCTATCTGAAAAAGCCCTCTTTGAAGATTTGGCCAGGCCTATGGTCCCACTCCACATGGTCTCCCTTTTAAAGATGCCATCTGGAGACGGTCCATAAAGCAGCACAGTATGCTGATATGTAGTGATAACCTCCACCAAAGCATCTGGCAACAACACACTGAAGAAACATGACTATGCATCTTTGGACAGAGCTGGATGCCAGATTGGTAGCAGCTCTAAGGACACGTTCATAGTAGAAACAGTTGAAAGGAAGTATTCTATGTGTAATTACTATATAATCTTAATTTAATCTAAGTGTAATCAGCAAAAGGGTTGGAATACAAATCACAAAGTGTATGCAAAATTGGGAGATTGGAGATTCACACTTGGTGGTAAGCTACTATTGTAGCCACAGCTGCCCTGGGGCAGACTGACAGAAGCGAGGCTGCCAATCTGCGCCATCGACCCCCGACCACCACCAATCATTCACGCACACCCCACTTTCATCCTAGGCAATGTGGGTGAAGTGTCTTGCCTAAGGACACAACGACAGAACTTGGTCCAAGCGGGACTCGATCCTCCAACCTTTGGTTGGGGGACCAAAGCTCTGACCACTGAACCACTCACTCCTACAAATATATGTACATATGTACAAATATGAAGTGGCCAGTAAATGTATGTGTCTTTGTTAGCCCTGAAACAGTCCACTGTCCAGATCATACCTTCTCAGTAAATAAGAAAAAGATAAATATAATGATTTTCAATGTTTTTAAATGTCACAACAGCAGTCCCGAATTACGTACTTCCTGGAAAACTGCCCAGAGGCAATCATTGGAAGTTTATCTCAACGGTGAATCCTAAGTGCATTGGTTGATGATGCTGTGATTAGATATGAGAAGAACCTTGAGGAGAAAACTGTCTGTTTGCAATTGATATGCCGTGTTCCCACAATCTACCTGGACATGATGTCATCAGTGAAACATTTTTCTTCCAAAACATGTCACTTGCACTTGTTTAAGCTCCCGGTTTCTCTCAGAGATTATTAAATAAACACTCCCTTTAGTCCTTATATGGGAAGCACTGACATCTTTGTGTTAAGTTTGAAGGAGGTCTAGGTCAGGTAAGTTTAGCAAAACTCCTGAACCATGGACAGCAGCAGACCATAGCTTACATCAAATCAAGTGTAGTTATTGACCAAGACAGAGAAAATGGGTGCTCTAGATTAGCAGGGTCTATTAACCTAGTCCAGATGAAAACCATTTAGTGACTCAAGAGAAGGGAGGCTGGAAAAAATTATGCTCTGTGGTAGAGCTATAGCACTAGAGAAAGGCAAGAGTGTTTTGATTTATAAAAAGGTCATTGGAGATAAACGTAATCACTAGAAAAACAAATGTCAAATCTACCAAGCCTGTCATCTGTGCTATAGGGGGCTTGAGGTTACAAATCAGACCATATCACTACTACTCAATCCTGGGACCCCTTTTTTCCAATTTCTCTACATGCTGCCGTTAGGCCAGTTAATATGTCAATAATGTGTCCTACCACAGCTATGCAGATGGAACTCAGATCTATGTCTCACTGGCAGCAGGTGAATATGGACCAGTGGATTCACTCTGCCACTGCATCCAACAAATCAGTATGTGGATGCAAAACTTTCTTCAGCTAAACACAGACAAGACTGTTTCTGTGGGCCAAATACTATGACATACTATCGACTCTATCGAATTTAACAGCCACATCAAATCAATAACATCTCCAGCTCTTTACCATAAAAAAAAAAACACTGCAAAAATCAAAGGTATACTGTCCCAAACTTGGGGAGACTTATCCATGCATTTTTCTCCAGTAGGTTAGACTACTGTAATAGCCTGCTCACCTGCCCTCTCCAAACGTGTAACACAGCTGCAGTACATCCAGAACGCTGCTCGGATTCTGACTGGAACCAGGAAGTATGAGCATATAAGCCCTGTTCTCAGGTCTCTGCACTGGCTTTCTGTGGCTCAGAAAATAGATTTTAAGCAGCTCTGATTGTGAACAAGCCACTGTGGCCTTGCACCAAAGTACATCTCTGACGTGTTAGTGCCATATGAACCATCTCGCACTCTGAGAACTTCAGGGACCAGCCTCCTGCTGGTGCCCATATTTGGGATTAAACATGAAGAATCAGAGTTCCTGAAGATGTGAGACTCGCCTCTACATTGACAATGTTTAAAAACAGGCTCAAAATGGCTCTGTTTAGCTGTGCATATGACTGAAAGGTTATTTTGTGATTAATTTATGATAAGTATTACTACACAGTAAAATCTACTACTACTGCTATACAGTAAAGACAACTACTACTGCTACTACTGCTGCTGCTACCACTGCTACTACTGCCATTACTGACAACCAACTTCAGGATCAAATCTGGAGCTCTCCACCTAACTTGAAACAAAGTGAAGTAAGATTAAACTTTTTTAATGCAGCTAATTTCAGGCATCCACGACAAATCAGATTGGCCTGATACATTTTCTGAATGCTACGTCTGTTCTGCCAATCCACCAATCTGAAAGTTCAAACAGAGGTCTTAGATCTCACAATTGACTTTAATTTCAATGGTGGAGTCTTTAAAATCTGACAAAGATCACAATGTAATCTCCATCAACCATCCTCCCACACAGTATACTAATTTTAACTGTATTGTAGTATTTTAGTTTGACAAAAATGTATTTACAAAAAAATTCGGAATATCATAGAGGGGACAAAACACAGAGTCGTATAGATGTACACACTATAAAAGTTATTACCGTACTCTAAAGGTGTAAGCTTCTGAAATTTGTATATGTCAGTGTCAGTTTCCACAGAAACTGACACTGACCAAACAAACTGTATTGATGATCCCAAAGACTGAACAGTTGTGGACAAAGCTTTGGTGAGCTCATGGAAATCCACCGGAGTTAGCCAATAGAGAGTTTTGGCTTCATCTACCGAGTTTAACAAGAAGATAATGCTTTGTTTACAAGATGGTTCTCAAATGGACTGGTGAATTACCCCAGTAAAGCAAGTATGAACACTAGATAGAGAATTGAAGACAGTGAAAATGCGGTGTTCAACATGAAGTTAGTAAAAAGTGCATAGAATGTGTGAGATTGTCACATAAAAAAAAAATTACCATTTATATTCATTGCAGGTAAAATGACAGACATCTTGGGTCTCTGTCCTTTGTTGTGACTTGTGGCTGGAAGCAGCAGGTGATCCTGAAAACAAACATGATTAAGATAAACTAGATATTAAATTTGTTGACTATATTATGTAAATGAAGTAAATATAGTAAAAGATATTAAAAAAAAAAAAAACCAAACGCATAACAGGTCCGCAACCTGCTTGTCATGGAGATGTTATATTTTCCTCCACAGTATGGCATTACACTTATTTTGCTTTTATTTCATGAAGGATGTTTTTTTTTTGCTGAAAAGATGGAAAAGCTTAATATCATACTATGGAACACCCCAGGCAGAGCAATAATATTTATCACCATGAAGACAAGCAAGCGACAGACTCACCACAAGAAACGTTACATGGTGTACCTTTAAACACTACAAAAAACATCTCCAAAATACATAACAAAGAACATAACAGGGTTCCCAAGGTTATTTGTGCACTCTCAACATACACAAGTGATATTAAATAATGTGCTGGTGATATTTTTATTTATTTTAAGCCTAAATCAAGACCAAAAACCCCAGCACTTTGCACATATATTGGCAGCCGAAGCTCACTGAAGTGGTGAGAGTCTAAGTGGAATGAAAAATGAGGGGTATTACAGTGATGACAGGAGGGAGGAAGGGATTACAGAAAACAAGAGAGACAAATGTGCAGTAGGGGGGTATGTGCTGTTAATTTTCGAGCACATTTTTTTAAAACAGAGGGCATTACATCTTCTCATACCGGACTGCAAATCTGACACAAAGCACAGCTGCTATGGCAACAGGTGAAATATTTTTAAACTTTATTCAATATGCTATAAGCAGTCCATGGTACCAAAACCTACAAAATCTATGGCTGCTAAAACAACATAGACGGCCAAGTACAAAAACCTGTTTCTAAATGTAGAACCCGTTTCATAATTTGGTCATGTTATGTTTTCCATCACGTCATGTCACACTTACAAAACCCCCAAAAGCTACAGTCCAACTCCCAACCCAAAGACACAAGAGTGGAACAAGAAACAAGCAATCAAGGACGACATAACTCATGATCGGTAACTCACCCTTGACTTATGCATTACCTCAAAAGTTGTTGCTTTAAAAACCCAGGGAATAAATTCTACCCAAATACACATGGTACCCACTATTTAAGCCATTATAATCACACAGTGTTTAACTGGCATTAGACTTGTAATGCCACTTTCACAAAAACTAATCCTGCAAACTTATCCTGCATTTTTGAATCACAAAGCATTGATTTGCACACTGAACAAGTTTGTACACCAAATGTTATCCATACACGGACCTGAAGTAAACTGCAACACTTTGCACTTTTCTCTCTCACAAATGTGTATAGAATTTGGAGACAGCTTCTTGACCTACTAGGCCTTAACGATAACATCATCATTACCACTGTCCCCATTGTCCCTCTGCAATGTCTAGTGAGCCCCTCTGTCACCCAAGGGTCACCCATCCTTGACTTGGTGAGCCAGCAATGCATTTTCTAGAAGTTCAGCTGTTATTAATTTAGGTGCATAGTTGTTTTAAATGTATGTCATGCTCTAGCAGTATCAATATTAAAATCCAGGAAATAAATACAAATATTTAGACCAAATTAAAATTGTTCAATCTGGGTACTGCAGAGTACGTTAACATCATACTAACAAATGGACACTATAACTATTGGATGTCCATTGGATGGATATTGCCAAGGTTGTGAAATAAGTTGCTTAATTCCCAAACCATGTTATGTAATGAGGCAGTGTGTGTTGCCTTAAAAATATTAGATACATTACCCTTCTGAAAGACACAACATAGAAAGTATCTGGACGTCGATTCAGCTCATCAAAGAAGTGACTGTAGGTGTTGTGAGGAGCATAGTACACCTGAAGCTCACTGCCAAGATTCCTAAAAAAAAAAGATCAGCTGTAATTAGCCAATGTTTTGTAATGTCACAATGAACCATGTCATAATCATATAGCAACTACTATATGATAGTTGTGTATAAAGTATTTTTTGTTGCAAACCAATGCTTCTAGGATTTGTTGCCCAATGCTTTGTTTGATTGGTGTGTTCAGAAACACATTTCAAAAACATGGTTCTGATGTACAGTTATAAATTGCTTTGTTTCTGTCTTAACTGTGGATTTTACCATTTTGTTTTGACAAACCTATGGGTGTGTGAAAGTAGTGTTTGTCCCCTTGCTCCTAAAGGTTGGATGTTTTACTGCAAATATCAAACTGGGAAAACATTGTAGGTGTCCAAAAAGCTATTAACTCCATCTGTTTGATATAAGGCTAGAACTGCTTTCACAGCAAACTTTTAGTGCCAGGGAATAACATTTTAAAACAAACTGCATAAAAATCTGGGCAAGAAGGACACAGACAAAAGTTATCTGCAGCGTTGAGAGCAGAATAAAACTAAATATACTTACTTTTCTTCAGTAGTTTTAGCGTACTGGACAGTGACAATCTCAGAGGCCTCCTTCTCATCCGTTTTCTGTGAAAACAGTAATAAAATATTGTCGTATTGTATAGTCGTGATGTAATTAAAACACTAAAATCCACAAAAAGCCTTCCATTTAAAGTTGACATTGATAACTTTTATGTGCATATTTGAGCAATCCTCTTTTATGCTACATTCGAGGCTTAAGTTCTCAGACAATGTCTGTTTTCACCTACCCCCTCCATCTCCGTTTACATCTTTGTAATTACTTGACATTCAGAATCCAGATCATACAATAGGGTTCAAAAATGTCATGTTGCAATTTTTCAACAATAAAAAAAACATAAGTGAGAATCTGCTTGTACAATGGCTGCGGTTACATGCATGCTCTAAATCTAATTATTACCAGATTTTCTTAGATTATTAAAATAATCAAATTATCACATCAGATTTTGTGTCATTTAATATAATGGTCAGATTTTGGTATGCATATGAACACAGCCAATGAAGAGGAAATACTGATACTTGGCACTAAATACTTGAAAAAGCACAATGACATCTTTAAACTACTATGTACACAACAGTGGAATTTAATAAACACATGTACAGTTGTATTTAGAGTATTTGACAAATTGGGTTATCCCCGCTTCGGATCTCTCAGTTCCTAGAACACAAAACTGGTCTGTGGGACCCTAATCCACAGCTCTCTCAATGAAAGTTTACTTTCTCAGGGCTGTTGGATTAATTTAAACACAGGCCTATAGAAAAGGAGGCAAAAGGGGTGTGAGGAACAGTGAAGTGACATTTGCCTAATGTCGTTTATAATTTAGTGTCTGGCCGCTTACTATAACTACATTCACATTCTAGTGTACCAGTTTGTAACCTTGTGCGTCGTAAATTGTAAAATAATGTTCTGAATTACCAGAATGGTCCGAGCGGATTTGTGATTGTTGTTACTCATGCGTCTGGATTTGGTCTGCTGCACTTCATGACGGTGAACCCAGCCCCTGAGCTCGTGGGCCAACCTGCCAATCAAAAGCGTCATTATGAAGTTGTCCATAGCTATTTAAGTATTTAAGGTGACATTTCAGAAAGCTTATAGGCCATGTTGTGGAGTTGCTTACTCCATGCACTTGGTTCTGTTGACAGGAGGCTGGCAGGGGGGAGGAGGTCTAAGAAAGACGGGATCCTTCACCACCATTAAAGCTTTATCCTCAGAACTAGACACAAATATGAAAAAATAAGAATAAGAACCATTTATAAATACAAATGTTTATAAGTCAATGGTTGTTACAAAATTGATATTTTAAAAAAGCAATTTACTAAACTAATAAGTAACCCATCACAATCAACAAATGTTTGTAAATATACTAAATAATGTTAAAAATCAGGAAATGCACATCATCAATTCCATCTGCAGTACATGGCACACTGGCACACCTCAGATGTTACAGTAACTGAAATAATAGTCCTTCCACCGAGTGAATGATTATGAGGTGTTGATGTACAGCATCCACAGCCAGTGCCCATCTGTAGGTCCTTAGACCAAGACTACTGACGTAACCTGCCCATGTGCACCTCCCAACCACTGGACGCACCATGCTTCAGATCATATTCTGGAAATGGTTTCTTGGGACAACATGTCAGAGCATAGCTGACCGACCAAGTATCCTGGCAAAAGGGGCCATAGTAAACTCTCAGCACACATGCACCTTGTTTTTAGGGGTACCCTCCGATTAGGTTGCCGTCACACTTCCCTCTGCTATGTGCAGGGCTGTCACCCCTTTGTAAAGGCTAATGTGTTCCTTCCTGTCTGAGCTGGTTTAAATGCTGCAGGGAAACTCAAAACTGTGCACAACTGGTTTGTGTTAACGTGTGACGCACCCTATACACAGGCTGGTATCATTGTAGTAACAGATATGTTGACCACCTCACAGAACATCCCCACTGGGGCCAAGTAGAAACAATGTCATTAATCAAGTGTTTTAGAAAAAATATGCTTTTAATAGCCGTGTAAAGTCATGTCAACAAAGCCTTACTGCAATCTCCACTTTGTTACTCTGATCCTAACTAGATATGGACTACGTAAAATTCTTTTGACTGATGCTTGAACTGTCATGGTAAAAGGCAGTGCATATGTTTAAATGTGGTATAATGAGCTACCACGATGCAGGTGCATCCTGGTGCACCGACATCTTGGATAAATGTGCTGTTGATGGTGTGGGCTGAACTGATTACCTGTCTGCCATTTCAGAGGGGCCAGTGTGTTGAGGCTCTGAGCCCATGACTATTTCAGTTTCAGCCTCTGATGAGAAGCCCAGCAGGTGCCTGCTGCTGTGCTGTGTTGAAACAATGTCCAGCCTGGATCCGGGGCCACCCTGAAAGAGACTGTGGAGAGACAAGGTGAGTAAAAGACATGGGACAAGTTACAGGGGACAGGACGCAGAGCACAGAGCAGTCAGAGCAGCAGATGAAAGAATAGAGCTGACTTTGGCCAGGGCTGCTGGACTGAAATGACCGCAGAATCCCCCACTGCTCACATCCTGTGCACAGGGGGGCTCTTCAATTTTTAGCCACAAGCAAAATGTGATCTAGACTGCATAACTCAGAACACACTAGGGCATGAACACACAAGTGAAAATATACACAACCCTTTCAAAAGTATTAAATGCACAAAGTGGCATTTTCATTTCAAAGCAATCAGACCACAAATTGGGCATATTTTACATTCCAGAGGAGAGTCCAAAAACAACCGCACAGACAAGAGCACAGGTACAAACATACACAGACTCCAACCATAAACAAATTCATTCCCTGCTAAAGAGCAAATTCCCAGCAAAAAGCAGACGGATTATGAAAGACCATCACCAGACTAACTAAATGTTTGTGAAGTTTTGGGGGAAAACTTGCTCCCAGAGGAAAACAAACATTTTTACAACATGAGAACAGAGGCTTTATCTCACTGTTTGGGGGTGTAGCGTGGACTTGATGATGTTATGAAATTACACAATTCTTACTCTTTGATCAGTCTCACAGTGACACCACTATTGGCACAGATGTTTAGGGCGATTCACTGACAAAATCATGCCAACTTAAACCAAATTCATAAAGAACAGTTGTGTTTTTACCTAGTTGGTCCAAGATTAAACACGAGGAACACCACGACAACCATCAGACAAACAGCTCTCCTCTTAGGGGCAGTTGTCTTAAGCACAGTGTTCTGATAAATGTAAAAACACCATTAAGATATACATTAGTTATCAGCTGTAAGTAAGTTAGTCTATTTTTGTATTGAGTATCATCACTTCTCTCTTACCTCACTCAGTAGCCCCTCCAGCCGCCTCTTGAGGTTGCCATTTTCACTTTTGAGTACCTCATTCTCTGACAGCGCCATTTTCAGTCGAGCCTCCAGTGACAGCAGGTATTCTTTCTTCTTTTTCCGTGACAGGGAGGCTGACTCACGGTTCTTTATCATCCGCTGTTGCCTCTGGGACAACTTGGACTGACGTGACAAAACAAAAATACACATGATGAATGCTGTTGTTATAACACATTTTAGCACCCCGCTGAGCACCTATCCAAACACAATGGCTGAGAAGTAATTATGGAGAAACATGCAGTGAAGTGGGAGACGGGGCCACCTGTTAAGACTGTCGATGATTACTTATTAATTAAGTCATCATATTTGTCTGTGAGCCCGTTAAGTTACTTTTTGTTTATAAGAAAAAAGCTTTAGTAAGAAAATAAGAGTAAAATGTTATTAAGGGAATTCTAATACAATGATATAATTATTTGAAATAATAATATTAAGCATGGAAAGACATTAGACAACCAGTTATTGCTCTTGAAGTCCCACTTAATGTGCAGTGACACCTCAGCGTTACCTGCAATGCCTCAAAGTTTTAACACGACCCAAAAGAGCACTAAAACACACGTGTTAAAGACCACGTTTTAAATATTTACACAAACATCCTTAGGCTACGGTCAAGAGGTCACATCCAAGTTTCCCCTCTTCTCCATACATATAGTAGGTATGTTTATTGTATCACACAAATGTTGCAGAAAGTCCTAATTCCTAATAAATATACTAACCAAATATCAAGGCATAAGGCGTAATGTTTAGGTTTAAAGTTAATTTCACATTCAACATAAATACAGACCTGCAAACTTTAAGTGTAGTATCTTCTGAATATCTCTGTGCACTTCTTAGCGCCTCTGACCTGCCCCTCCCCACACATACTCTCTAGGGTAAGCCTCTAGATCCTGGTCATAATAGCTCCACTGGTGATTAAGTTATTTGGATCCCTTGTATTTTTGTTCTGTCTCCTGAGAAACCCCTCTGTCTGCAGGCCCAGATCTGGGAGCGGTGCCACCAGCCTGAGCCTGGGAACAGTGCTGTAGAGCAGTTACCAAGGAGACACGATGAGGCGGGCCTTCAAATCATTGGCACCAGAACACTCAAAGATGTGGGACACAGGGAAATGGCACAGTGGTATTCACCAATAGGAAATTTTCAGGATGGAAAGGCAGCCTATATTGACATTCAGGATTTTGGACATGCCAACAGATGTTTTGGCCAGTATAGATATATACATTTAATTTTGACCTTATGAATGAAAATATCGATTGTCAAAATCTGTTTTGACAACCCCAGATAAAAGGTAATGTAGCATGTAGCTGGTGTCATTATTGCCAAGTACTATTTTACTCCCTATATGTGCTAAAAAGCTGAGAGTCGTAACACAGTCTTAACATAAAGCTCATAACCGTTTGGAGCATTTACTTCATGAGAATAGGTGTCCTAGAGCCTCAAATATAACTTGAGTAGGGACTAAAATTAGCAAGACAAAACCAAATTACTTGCTCTATTTGATAAAGGTCATAAATGGATGGAACATAGATGAGCTAATTTTTTGCAAACTATATGCAAACAACACATCAGTTACAGATGCGTACAAATCCTCCTAATTACTGATGCGAGTGTTTATTGGGACCACTAATTTTAGAGCCACCATTTGAGTGAACAACCCTCTCACACACACACACACACACACACACACACACACACACACACACACACAAAACACACAAAAGTACCTCGTACAGCACATCATCTCAGTAAGCTGAGCCATCCTGATGGCTGTTTACAGCTGTCACAAACACTCCATTCTGAACAACACCTGTCTGCAGCATGTAATCGTTTAGCAGCCGTTTAACACCAGGGCTTTGGGGGCCATGCTAAGGGCCTGAATACGTTGCAGTGAACAGGGCAGTACTATATGCAGATGGCACCTGGTACAAATGTATGACATCTCTCAAAACCATTTTACATGAACATTAGCAAAGCACCAGAGTATTCACAGCTGCAGGATCTCTAAGCAAAACGAAACACCCCAACAGCTCATAAAAAAAGAAAGCTGTACACATGCATTAGTAGCATATCACCATAGTTATTGCATTTAACCTATTAAGATGCTCTAGGGATATACAACCACTGTTCCCATATCCCAGTTACAAGTGTCTCTTTTTACTCTACCATGAGAAGATTTCTGGCCTTTAAATTGTCCCACAACTGTTCACTGTAATAAATTGATTAGATTTTGGTTATGTTTAAAAACTATATTTACTGTGTGTTCTGGGATTTACCAAACTTTCCTCCCCGACCTGGCATGAAAAGTACCTCTCCACCTCTCTATATTATTCCTTGTGATGATTGGACTAGTCCCTCTCAGGCATTTTAGTGCTGTGTTTTTACAGCCAAAGGTCAACTGTTACCATACATAACACAACAAGAACTTTTAAACTTTGCTTGCAGTTAAGCATTAAAAATAAACATAGAAAACAGCATTAATGTCAAGATCAATTGACCAGATGCCTTGAGAAGTACTAGAAAAGCAGTGGAGCAAATAGTTGGTAAGTAACTATAAAGATTATTTGCATATTATCCAATTATTTAATTGTTCGTACAATTGTGTGCTAAATATGGCATTGTCTGTGTAATTCCTCAGTCGTCCAGGTCTGATTCACAGTAAAAGCCAAAGGTAAAGTCTGTCAACTGGACAAAAAGTTGTAGGACTGAAGATGTTTCGCTGCTCATCCAAGCCGTTTCTTCAGTTCTGGTCAGATTGCTGGTGGACACAGCCTTATATCTATCTGAAGGGAGGCGCTAACTATACTGAAACTGGAAACAGCTATTGTTTACAATTTCTGTATGAAGCCTAGCTCTATTGAGCTACACTAAGTGTGCACTGTGCCTGAGACATACTTAATATATTCATTCAGCTCTTAATGAGTGCTCCCACACCTACTGGCATCCTGGCTAGCTCTATTGTTCTCTATAAGGTACAGATCTTAGTCAGAGAAAAGAAATTGTTTGAAATGGGAGTTGAAGAAGCAATTTTTGTTAGGACAATCCTTCCTAACAAAAATCATCCCCCCACCCCATAACCCCACCCTCAGACCCAAAGCAAACAAAGGAAACAAAGAACAACAGAGCTAGC
>JAIEZT010000007.1:10744652-10764652 GCA_019594935.1 Periophthalmus modestus | reverse complement strand
ATCTGGAGGCACAAGGACAGAGAATAACGCTTTTTATTTAACAAATACTGACTGTCTCCAAGTAGAGCATGTTTATATAAAGAAAAAGGAAAATAATAGTAGTATAAAACTTAAAATAAAATATATAAATTCACGTATTTAAAGTCCTAATTTGTTATTGTATTGCATTCTTACATAACACCAAATATATGCAAAATACTTTGACCTGACAGCCTGAACAAAGGCTAGATAAGGGGGACAGGTTTCATATCTGTCATCTACTGGTTAAAAAAAAAAAAAATCAAATAAAACACATTATAGCATTAAGCAATTCTAACGAGATTTTACTATTAAGTTAAATATGCAGTGCTGTACCTGTGTAGATGCTGTGTGTGTCCACTTCATTCCAAGCAGGTATGTCAATATCAAAATCTAAGTTGTGTCCCTCATTGGCCTAAAAAAAAGTTATGATTAAAATGAAGCATAATATTACTTATTATTCTGTAATTTTAGAGCAAGCAGTGAGGGGAAAAAAATAGCATATATCTGTGTAGGGTAAATACAATCAAGTTAATTAAATAAATACATATGAATCTAGTTTCTTATTGTAATTTGTTTTGTTTTACCAGTTAGCAGAACTCTTACTTGCTTTCCTTCTAATAATAATATTGCACATGACATAAAAAATTAATCAGTGAAACCAGAGATACAAATGCAGAAACTATTTTTACTTCCCATGGCGCAGGTGCACCTTTTCTCATGAAACATTCTAGAGTTGATCCATTCTTGTATTTGCATACTAGGGAAATTAGAAACTCACAAAGCCTGCATGCTCCAGAGCTGCCAGCAGCTCATCTGCGTCTCCAAGATTGTCCAGTTCATCAAAGAGGCTGATGTCTGTTACAGGAAGTATAGAAAGAGGAACAACTTCTTTGTCAACAATAAGGCTGAGCACCACTTGTCTCTCCCATTAAAACTGAGCAATGAAGTGGTATGGAAAATGTTATTGTGGCATGTTTTCATATGGAGGCAACAAGTGACTGTTAAATTCCAAAAAATAAAAATAATAAAAATAAAGCTCGACTGTACCACCACAGCCTCATAACAGGGTCTATGTAAAATCTTTCGCTCAGTGATACGTTGACAAATAATAGTTATGATAAGTACAAACTCATTACAAGTATTAATTATAAAGTAATGTGTATTCTGTATGTTGTTATCACTGTACAAGTTGTTAATATATGTTATTACTTTTTAAAGTATTGGCATGTAGTTACATCATCACGGTGGGGCGGCTAACATGCTAAAAAGAGCATGCTAAATCTGTTTGTGAGAACTATGACTGAAGTAGGAGAGGCAAGCAAGTAATTTAACAATATTTTCTTCGTGGAAAGCACTTAATGGTGTTTTAATTCATTAAAATGTCATCTGTCCTGGGTAGATCTTTCTAGAACACATGAGCAGCACTTACCCCACTCGCCTCCCTGGTCGATAGAGATGCTACCAGCTTCGTTATCCATCACAGGACAATGTTGTGGATTTTCTAACGTGGAAACAGATGTCATTCTCTATTGAATTCATTAGTAAAAAATCCAAATGTAAAGAGCTTTTTCGAGTTTTCCTCATCGACTGTCAGCGTCTTCCGTCAGCTGCTGTGTTTTGGTGAAGACTTCCTAGCTCCATGAAAGATACACGTCTGACTTTAGCGTAAGTACGGGTGCCAGCGAGGTCCAAACATCCAAAACATGCGAATTACACTGCTGCTGCAATCCTCCTCATGACCACAAGCCGTCGTGCTACCACTATAATTGTCTCGCCCAATAACAAATTGATGAATGGATCAGTCAAGTCAATCAACTCAATCAAGTTTTATAGTTTTAGGTTTCCGATATTGGCCTGTATTTGAAGAGGAAGTCAGGCATGCTAACTTAAATGTGATTTACAATATATGCAAAATATATAACTTTGATACAATGTGATTTTTTTTTTTTTACTTTTAGGCATGTCTGATGAAGAACCATGGGCCACCAGGTGTATTAAATGATTGGCTCCAATGTGTTGTAAGTATCATTCTTTATATAATTATTCTCAGTGAAGCCTGAATATTAAAAGGGAATTGGTGTTGTGTCATGGTTGGCTGTTGGTTTACTCAGTTCATGAATTTAGAGACAATCCATTGGGCATAAAGGGCCTTTACATAGACCAAAAGAATAGTCAAGAGTGTCTGTAGTAGCTCTGTAGTTGAAGGCGTGAGACCTGAGGCAGGTGTACTGTGAATCTAATCCTCCATGGCCATTTTAGGTCGTCAGGATTAACCTCAGGTGGTCTGTTTATTCTCTGCTGGACTGGTGCAGCTTATTTGGCCAAGATTGTCAAGATTTTGTAATTATGACAGTAGCTATAGCATATAGTTAGATAAATAGCCTCTATAATCAATTAAGGTTGTAGCTCAAGCACCTGAGTGTGGCTATAATTAGGGCTTTGTGCCATGGTAAGGTACCAGTATGGTACAGAAAAAAGGTTGGGTAACCTACTTCTAGTACCAAAAAGGGGGTGTAGAAAACTTGCACCAAGTCATATCTGATGGGTGCTGGAAAAGTCATTGTGTGACCACAAGTGAATGATGAAAACTACACTTTTTCCTCAAAGAAAATGACTAATAGACTACATGAAAAAATGCCAAATAAACATTGTTCAGGTAGAGTAAAAAAAAAAAGTCCCTAGCTAGCTATAAAGAATAAGAACATTTAACTTTTTATAAAAAAAAAAAAATATATATATATATATATATATATATATATATATATATATATATATATATATATATATATATATATATATATATATATATATATATATATACACACACACACATATATATATATATATATATATATATATATATATATATATATATATATATATATATATATATATATATATATATATATATATATATATATATATATATATATATATATATATATATATATATATATATATATATAGATAGATTGATTGATAGATGTATTCTATAATGTTCCTATAATGTGCACTCATAGTAAGGATAACCAAAGCTTGTGATTGGAATGGGGTTGTAATGGCAAGGACTTGCTTTGGTCAATAGGTTTACAGTTCGAGAGACTCATCATATTGATTGTGTTTAAAGCCTCTCCAAGTCAGACACGAACAGGAGATTACCACATTCACCTGATGTGTGGAGAAGATTTTACCTGAACATTTGTGTAAAATGGATTATAGGCTTTAGACAATTTGTCACAGCCATTATGTCTGTTCTATTCTTAAAACAGACTTACAACTTATCTGTGGATTTCAAATTAATGAAAAATATTCAATGGCTCTCAAAGTGGTGTCCATATTAGGAAACCACAACAATGAGGTTGCCAGACCAGTCAATAGACTCTCATAAGACAAACTTACCAGGCTTCAAAATGATGTTATGATAATTTTTTTGTCATGATGCTTGTATGTTGCATTAATTCAAATGCATTTTGTATTGTGCTTGAGAAGAAACAGTTGTTGGTGAATAGTGATGGATCCATTCAGTTGTGGGAATATAATCTTTTAACACTCTCTGAAAGTCGAATGCTGTCTGGCAGTCACACCTCCAAGCTCATTTTGTGCTAAAATTACAGATGGTCTGATATGGAGTTTTTGGTAACGTATAGTCTTGCTGCTGTGGCCAATAACCCTAATTTGTTGATGCTGATATTAAGGCCTTGAAATCTGTAAAGTTTACAAATAAACGTTTCACCTTTGTAAAAAAAAAAATAAAATAACTGAATGTATTCATCTATCTAACATTTTTCCTCATTAGTCTGTTAAAAAGGACAAATCTGTTGAACTGAGGACAAAAACAAGGAATGACACATGAGCCCATAGATATTGGAGTATCTTTGAAAAAGTAATGTGCAAACTTTTTACACTGGACCGATACTATTATCTGGCAAAACCCCTCAGATTTCACCGACACCAATACTGTAACCACTATATTGCCCATCAATAATTTCAAGCATTGTCCAAGAACATAGATCAATTCTACAATAGATGCTTTTTCCCATGTTGTCAGGTGGCCCACATGCCTCTTTGTCCCTCCAACTTTAACCCACCTATGGCCCGTTCAAAAGATAGCTCCAAAACACAGGATGAATAAGGCTGAAGTTAAAGATACTTGTGCTTGTCTTCATGCAGATTTTATTTCTTTGGTGTTAAATCTATCTATTGTCATGGAGACAAGCATGTGGCACCACTAAACTGATCTGTCTAGAGGCTACCCTACTTGCAGTAAGAACGCATATTTTCAAGGTATTTGCGAGCAATAAAGAAATGTTACTGAAATAAATGCTATAGATACAATTAAAGCCATACTGTGGAACGTTCCAGGGAAGGAATTTTTTTCTCTATAGAGACATGCTGGTGACAGACCACACACCACAAAGTTAGATACAGTGCATCTTTAAACAACATGACAAAACGGAAAAATACTAAATACTCAGTTCATATTTATTACTTCATATTTTAACTGGTTATTGGTTATTTTTAGTTTTAAATGACCATAAATTGAACATTTTGTTGTATATTTGCAAACAACCTAATTGTTGTGAAAAAGAAGCACAAGGAGCCCCCCTCAAAAGGCTGTTTGAGCTACATTTCATCCTTTGTGTGTCAGATTGATGACCTATGAGATGGATGATGTTCTGTAGCTCTGTGTGGCATTGTCTTATCCAGGCCGACACAAAGAGGCACAACACTTATCATTGCAGGCTTATAGGGAGCAAGGGGCAGGGGGTGTCAAGGGCTCTGTGATGGTAGTGGTGTAGCAGAGGTGGGGGTCCTCCTCGATAAAGGCTGATGAGGATGGGTTAATGACAGAAGAGGCAGATGGAGAAAGCAATCTCCCATGACGACCAGCCAAAACCACCACCAGGAAGTCAACGACAAACTCAAGAAACAGAAAATGGTCGATGGATGCCAAGTGTGTCCTCTAGTATTTATTATACAGTATTAGGGGTTTAAGGCATTGAGGCGACTGAGAACAGACTGGTGGCCTTTTGGCTACACGCAAGTGTTCTGATGGCAGGTGGCATATAGGTTTGTGAAGTCTGGTTTAGGATTAAGTACTGTTTATTGGGGATGGTGCTGTGAATACAAAGGAATTAGTGCAAAGGGTGCATCATGCCTGGATGTGTGTGTGTGTGCTGCTTCCGGGAGCTACATCACATGTTGCCTTATGGATTATTGTATGCACCGTAACACCACCAAAGCAATTAGCTACAGAAAGAAAGAGAAAGAAAAATACAATAGGAGGACAAAATATGTCTCTTTTCGAATATATATGAAAACATAGTGTTATTATGTTATTTATTTTGTCCTCTGTTGAAATAACACCGCTTCCAGTTCCCACGTTATTCCCATAATGCACTGCTGTGTAAAAAGACCCTACCAAAATCATCTCAATGCCTTGAACCATGTGCCACCATTAGGGCACACAAAGAGAGGTGTGACAAATGGCAATTGTAATGTCTCTCTGTGACTTTAATGAATTTATACGTTATGTGGTCCTAATGGAGGCTGCCGTGGAGGGGCTGGCGCGAGGCCATAACAAATGAAAAGCTTTGATTAGGACAGAATGAGTTGAGAAAAAAACGCCATTCATCTTGGTTAGCATCCTCCTGTGCTCTTTTATGGGACGCTGTTACAAGGACGGTGGAGCCGTGGGTGCCTGTCCCATTAGCGGGGGCGTGAGTGGTCACTGGTCAGCGGCCCGGCGTTGACGGAGCGTCTGGTCGCACCGCAGTTCAACGCGGAGAATACCTCAGAGCTTGACTCCTGAATAACCTTCTGAGGTACCGGCAGCTTCACCCCTACATGACCCCGCGCGCAAAAGAGGGGTGTGGGGGGACTCCGGGGGGTACCCAGACCAGGCCCACAGCCAGTACGAGATAAACACTGACAGGGCGACATTTAAAGACACAGTTAAGTATCAAACCAAAGCGGATTGTGTTTGTGTTTACGCACTGTCAGTATTTACGCAGATAACTGACTTATTTTAAACTTAAAAAATATCCTACTCATACCCTACTCCATAGTCCTGTCTCTAAAACAGAGTGAAAGCAGCCTATAGGCTCTTTGTGTTGACTTTTTAAATACATTTGAAACATTTGTTCATCCTATTTGATTGCATGACAGACAGAATAGATGATTTAAGCTATAAATATATCCTCAAGTTATAGTTAAATTCAGACGATTTAACACAACTCTGACAATACACTGTTCCCGTTTCTTTGATTGCCAATTTGCATTTTATAAATTGTCTCATTCGCTCCACGGTGAGATCTGGAGCTGCCATGTTGTTTCTAATAAAGCGACACTACTGTCTTCGACAACAGAAGCAACAGTGCACACTATATCTCTCACCACAATCGTGTTGGAGCTTGATATCGACCACTGTTGTCATTGGGAGAAGCCCTGCTCGTCCGCCCCCCCTCGCTGGGCCCCTGTGTAGAGCCGCCTTGCAGAGTTCAGTCGGGCTGGGAGAGGAATGCGCTGGGATGCGGAGCTGCAGCGACTCTAGGAAATCGACACAACAACTCATAGAATATGGACAGTAATGATCCGTATTTACATCTCAGTAAGTACAAGACATGTTCATAGAGCTTTTCTGGTTCTGTTTTGATCCATCGCGTTTGTTGTGCGAAGTGAAGAGGGCGGTTTTTCACGGTGTCTTTTCTGTTCTGTGCGCTAATGCAATCGCGGACTTTAACCACAATCCTGTGTTCGCCGAATGTTTATGCAGCCTCAAATTCTCTTTCTGGGGTCTGTAAGCTCGTGTTGAAGTTTCGCTAGTTGAAGTACAAACCAGAGCCAAACAACGCAAAAGTCAGGTGATCTTGCTGGTGCCGGTCAGGCAAGGTCAGAGGTTGGCACTTTAATTGCGCTTATGTAATTTATGAGGCTTGTCGCGCGACTCTGCCTAAACTGTTTGAGACAGAATCACAATTTATTGGCCTACAATCATCAGGTCTTGAGAGAATTGCAAGCGAGAGCAGAGAGGAATGGCGGATCTTTCGTACAGATAAACAAGTTTACTCGGAGCGGTGACAAGCAGCAGCAGGGAGATCGAAGACGCGCCCTGGCTGCGCTACACAGCAAAAGCTGTTCAGTGACAATCAGCGTGTTGTGATTTTGGACTTTGTTGCCTACTAGTCATCTGATAATGTCGATGTGTGACAGACCGTGTAAAAGGAAATCCAGGAAGAGACTCATAAGGAACATGTCATATGAGAGACATGTGCCAACTACATGAAGGCTATTGTGCCGGGATAACTTTGTCATTTATTTACCATGTGTTCGCCAGTTTTGGAGCTTCTCTGGATCGCACCACAGTAGGCCTATGCATCATTTATCATGTGATGTTCTCTCTTTCACCCTCACTGAAAGACAAACACACATTGTCAAATCACTGCTGTAAAATATGGTTTCTAAACCTCAGTCTCATGTGAGTGGAAATGAAAGATATTGGTGTGGCAAGGCAAGCAAACAAAGCAAATGAGGCTTGGAAGACAGAATGTAGTGACCCATTTGTATTATCACGGATATCAGTGGCACCATTTGGAGGGCGCTGAAGATTGTTTCCATAATGAAGGGAGCTCCCAGGAGAATGTTACAGACATCTGGGAGAGAGCATGGACACTGTACAGAGGCGAGGCTGGTTCTTCATGTAAGACTGTTTAATGAATGGGACCATACTCGATGATACTAAATGATTTACTTATGATAATATAATGAAAACAGATAACTGTTAAGGTTGTCACTCAATTATTAAATATAATGTGTGTGTAATATCCCAACTGCTGTGGACAAGTTTAGAAAATCAAAGTTTGCCTTAAGCCTCTATTTTATTCATTTTGTACTCTTTAAATGCTTAAGCCCATATGCATTTCCAGATCAAAAACTGGACTGAATTACCCTCTGGGCTGAATAAAGTTATTTAATTCTGATTAAAAATATATTGAATCAGAAGTATAGTTTCCAAAATATGCATGATTATTACTAATATGCTTTTAAACCCAACTATTCTGTCAAATAAAAAACAAGATGTCATAAAATGTTCTTCTTGTTCTAAAAGTATTTTTTATTCATTGTTTTGAAAGAGAGAAAAACATGCATTAAACATGTACAGACAGAGGACCATTCACACAAGTCATTATTTAGACAACATGATGGCTCTGAAATAAATTGGCATGGGTTGCAAAGGCTAAAGCAGTGTCAACAGGCTGGTGATTGGGAACACATTGTTTCATGAACCACTCAGAAGGAGGTCTTTCCCAGGCTTGTGTGTTGTGTTTGAGCAGGCCTGGTGCAGGATGGCTCCAGGCTGCTTTAGGTAGAATCAGCAATTTCTCTCTCGACACTTCAGCATTTTTTATTTTCCATCAGTGGAAGTGATTCTAGACACGCTGACAGCCAAATGAAGGAAGTCGCAACAGAAAAGGCACAGGCAAATAATAGGAGAAGTAGGTAGGGGGGGTCCAGAGGGAGAGGTCATGCTAGTTGACTTGAACTCATGGCTTTGCAGGGGTCATTGAGTCACCTTTTACTCACACAGGCAAAGATGGATGAACTACACACCCACGTTAGTCACCCAGACCTTACATTGGCAGATTTGCCTTCTTCTTCTTATAGCGACGCTATCATGTGACTTGAAGAATGTGGGTGGAACTGTTTGACTGTGGAATCCCTACAGCATTAGACCTGCTCTCCTGCTGCCGATTGTCACGAAAGAGAGCATTTCCCCACCCACTCCCTAACACACACAGAGGGACAAAAAACACACAGGTAGAGAAGGAGGTGGGGCTTAGCGCAGGTAGTGTTGACATTAGGATTCTATAGTTGGCCCGGGACATTAGCACACAATGCACAGAAGAAATCTCACTTTTTGAGGAGTGTCACAGGGCAGAGCTCTCAACTGTTTTATACCAGATCAAGAACTGTGTGGCTCCACATGTTAACCAAAAGCAAGTCTCTTAATCAACTATAAATGAATAGGTTTAAACAACAGTCTAGCCTTAATTAACAAACTAGCACAAAACAAGAATGTGCCAAGATGATAAATCAAATTTCATACTCAAACTGGTAATGAGCTTGCATCAAAGCTTTACTTTACCAAGCTTTGCCTCAAAAAAAGAAAAAGTGAAACTCAGTTGACTCTAAATTAAACTTTATTAATCCTTTGTTGTGGTTTTCTGTTTTTAATGGGAATGTGTGTGTGTAACTGAGAGAATAGACAAGGTTGTAAGACAGTGGTTCTGTGGGCTAATTGTTAGTAATTAGTCATTTGTGAAGAAGGTCAAAGCCTTGATTTAATTGCAGCTTTAATCAAGCACAGAACCTTGAGAGGCCCTCTGGTAGCTTCAGTGTTTTGGTGAAGATGTATACACACACTAATTAGTCATAACACAATTACTACACGTGTGCAACATGTGGAGGAACTGTATAAACCCCCTCAAGTGCCGTCATACACATCACAAGTTCCACTGAATGCGATGTTTCAAATAACTGAAATTAATGAATGCACACGTTTACCCTCGTGCAAACATTACTTCAGTAACATCAACAGTAACACAGGGGGAGGACATAACAACCGAGTTTCTGGCTTACTCTGATTTGTTGTTTCCAAAATGACTATAAAACAACTTTGATGGTACAGAGAGAAACACATAGATAACATGTTAGAAACTTAGCAACTGTACCTACAAAGTTTTAGTACTAATGTTAAATTACTATACCCCCCTGAACACCTCTTAGTCCCTTTTGTAGCTATTGCAGGTTTTCTGATCTGCATACAGACTGGAACAAGTGTGGTCTGACCGATTTACTGGAGGAATTGGACAGAAATGGGACTGAGAGTGCACTTGGAGTACTCTGCATGTAAATGTAGTGAGTGTCAAGTGTTGACTGTCACTGAGAAACCGAGTGAAGGAGACACTTTTTTCCCTATTATTGTTCTACTATATATTCTTACTATTTTGTTCATATTGTAAGCAATACGAGATTGTATGCAATCTCTCTTAAGTACGTACAGACTGAACCATATACTGCATATATATTTTCAATTTTGAGGTGATATATGGTTTGCAGTTGAAATTATTTCATAATTTAAGTATACGATGTAACCCATTACAGCAAAATTAAAATGTGTTCAGTTTTATAAGAATTTCCGCAGTAGTCAAATATAAATAGTATATAACGTTGCACCTATATGTTTATGTGTGTTTACTATTAAATATTTTGTTTATTAATATGAAGAAGATGTACTCGGAAATCACTTGTCATGTTTCAAGTAGGACACACACTTGAAAAAGAACTGTATCATTATCTCTCCCCAGTAGGACTCTGCCAGTACCTTTCTTGTACTGTGCAGTGAGCTGTGGGCCAGCTTACTGTCACTCTGGGGCTCCTGTTACTAGTGGCTGTCCTTCAAGTGCAGTGTGGACATTTGAGCTGGCCACATGCAGGTGCACAGGCCAAGAAGCCTTGTTGAGTCATGTCAGAAAAATAGATACAGTGCACATGCCAGGCATCTCAAGTTTAAGTACTGTCTGTTTCAAAGGGTAAAACATCATCTGATCATGGTAAATTAAAAGGGACAGCTGCATAACTTTGTCAGTGCCAATTTTGTTTTATTGGATGAAGTTGAAGAATGTATTATTTACACAAGAATGCAACCTGGATCAGAAAATGTACATAAATTGCTAGTGTTTTTGTACACTGTTCACAGTAACACTGTAACACATGTTTATGTACTCGTATTCCCAAACATGTGACCAAGATTGTGCAGTTTATTTAGGTTCCCTGTAGCTTTGGCATGCATTGTTTGAACGCCTTTAATGTGTTAAAGCATGGACTGTTATGTGTTTTCTTGACCGCCACAGAAGACAATTCCTTACTTCCTGGAATGCCATTTTACTCTTAAGAACACAAACTGTGCACAGAGGTTACAGTGATCACAAAGCTACATTAGAAGCATGTAGATTTGTATGTGCTACAGTTTTTTCATTGACAGTTATGTAAAAAGTGTTTTTAATTTTTTTTCTAAACAAACAGGATTATTACAGATCTACAGAGTTGCTTTATGTTTGCACTATATCCTGTGCTATAATAAGAAGGAGCTGAACATTTGATGCCATTCATTGACTTAACCTTGTACTTGTGATTTAAATGTCAGCCTGTGCTCCTCAGTGTAACAGGTGTGTGGGCAGATAGTTGTGCTCTCTCACTCAGAGGAGGCACTCAACGAGGGGGCGGTGAAGACCTGATTTGTGCCAGTCGTAGTCAAACAGCTCCTGTGGGATTGATCTGTGCGAGGGATAATCTGAGTAATCCTATAACCAGGCCTGACCCCGCCTCTTCTCTATGTGGCCCTGCCCCTTCTATAGGCTCTGTGATCCTGGTGCATCTTGTCTGGTGTTGTGGGCAGAAGTGGAGAGTACTTATTTCATTTTAGTGACTGTTTGGTAATAGCAGCGTGAACTCTGGGCTAGTCTGACAGGCATTACGCCAGGGCCACTAAGGACGGAGGCATGTGGCACCCGGCGGCATCACCTGCGACAGGAGGCAGCCCTGGCAGGGACAGGGGCTATGGCCACTGTGAGTACCCATCTCTGTCAGTGCGAATCTTTGTTTAGAAAAAGTACAACACATACAATCTGTGCTTACATTGTACGGTGACGCCGACAACCTCTCATGTTGCAGTAATACGTATTTCACTCAAAAGGGGCACTAAAAGCTAGTGCAGATGCATTATCATAATACCTCTAATCCCTTTGCAAGTTTTTACTATAGGCCTTTGGAGTGTGCATTCTGCAGATGGGCTTTGTTAAAACAATCATATAGCTGCATGTAATTCACCCATTTTAATGTAATTTAGCACTATACTTAAAAACTGCAATAGCCATCAGATGTGTAACTTCACAGTAACACATTGACAATTTACTGGGATGTTATTACTGCTCAGTCTCATAACAGGTATTACCTGAATTTTAGGTTCTGCTGTATGTGGCTGCAACAGCATCTTTCAATATCTAAATTCAGGATATGAGTGAAACCTGAAGTGACATCTTGTTAAACCTCAAACTTGCACAAAAAGAACTAGCTGTTGTAACAACAAATGTGGTACTATTTGTAATCTAATGATACCGTTATTACTGTGACTTGTCCCTGTGGTAACAGTGTAGTCTTGGAAAGTGAATGAGAAAAGCTCATTTCCATAGGCTCTCTCTGTAACTTTTGTAAACTAGAAAGAGGCTGTCTGTTTCGTGGAAGCACCAGTTACCTCATTATCAAAGTCACAAGGGCAGTGTTGGGTTTGCACAGGGGCCTTGAGTCTACCTGTTTGTTTGTTTTCAGGATTGTTTGGTCAGCCTGTTCTGTCTCTGCGCCCAGACTTCTGTTAGCTTTTAGGTTTAAGTTCCAATTTTTTATCACTTGCTAAATAGTTTTTATCTCATCAGAGTCTGGGGCCAGGCCTGCTTATTGATCCATTGTAAAAGCCAATTGTCTGGTTGTTGTTTGGGAAGCATGGCGCCCATATATACTGTATGGAAATATTTATTTTCCTTTACATGCCTGGTCGTTGCTTAGAACAAAGAATGTGTAAAGAGTGACAGAGGTAGACTGGATTCTTCTTTTTTTGGGAAAGTATAATATACTTTCGTATTATGTGTAAGTTGAATGGTGAGTTCACTACAAGCCAAACATGGGGTCAGAGTAATGGTTCAAGCTGTTGTGCAAAGGTAACCTGGAACAGTTAGTTTGATGGCAATTCAGCATTATGAGAAAACACACTATGCTGGAACATTTCAGAAAGCAATGCAAGTGTCATAAAATGGGAAATTCATCAGAAAAACTCTTTATTTTACTGCTTTGATGTAGTCTGATTTAGAATAATTCTGGACATCACTGTGCCAAACCCATAGTCACTTTAACCCAAATCACAATTCCTGTCAAAAGGCACAATGTTTATGTCAACATTGCATTAAATACTTAATGTACATGATGAGAATTTCCATAATCGCTCTTCATCTAAAAGCATTTATTATCCAATGTCTGTAGTGGTGGCAGAGATTTAGGCTTGGGTTTAGTGTGATAATAGATGTGATGGGGAGATAACCTGTTATAGAGCCTGCCACACGTCCATTCATTCGGTCATTCATTTGTGCACTGCCATGCCAGCCTGTGCTGCATCCCCTCTGCGGCCTCCCACCTTCTTGACAGCTGGCCTGCCGAGCTGCAGATACTTACCCAGAGCTAAGAGGATTTACTGACACAATTGATCAGACATCAACCTCATTTGCCTCAGAAATGAATGTTCAGAGTAAGTTGATTTGTTTCTCTTTGTGTTTTCTCATTTATTCAGGTTTTAATTGAGTGTTTTGGCCTGCACTGTGTTGATGACATGCCCAGTGTATCTAATGAGCTCTGCAGGATATCTGTCTGTCACCAACACAGCCCCAAAACAAACTAAGCAGCCATGTGGGTAGAGAAGCCAAATGTTGCACTTGCCTATGTGCATTGTATTTACTCCATTCCCACAAATCACGATCAGTCCCACCTCACAGTGTACTGCACAGGCACTGGTCTCCAGACAGGCGATATTATTAGTTACTGGACCTTGAGCTTATTATCCCACCACATAGGGCTGCTTCAGTCATTCCCCAGTAATTAAGAGTCAGGGATTTACTGGATTTTAAGGTCTGTGATGTTTCTTTAAACCTGTTAATCAGCACATCACGGGGCAGGGCATTTGGCAATTGTTCTACATTTCATGTACCTTGCATTTTTCACATGCAACAATTATTTTCGATATATAAAAAGTAGGATTCTGTTCAGAGTGCACACAACTCCACAAGCATTAACATCTAGGAGACGTCTAAAATATAAACTAATACAATAATTTTCAGAACATTATTTGTAGAGGTCTAACTATTACAAGACAGGATATGTTGTTCTTAGCAAAGGACATTCTGTAGTTAAATAAATTCTTTGTGATTTGATAATTACATCAACTCACATTGTAATTTCTGTTTGATTACAATATATACATTTTCTAGTTTACCTTTTGCTTTTGTCATTGTGTTGGTAGTTAGTGATTTAGTTATACTTTACAGTATTTCCTGGGACTGATATGGCAGCAGTTAGAAATCTTTTGAACTTGGATCAGATGTTTAGCAATAGATGTGACCTTTGATTTGTGACGCCGGCGGTCAAAGGTCACTGTCTTTGTTTGTTCTTAAATAGCAGTTTGCGGTTATTAGACTAAAATTATTTTAGGCATATTTAAGTAAACCTGATTAAATTTCCACTAGTGTTTTGCAAAAGAATGATCTGTTTTAGTCTGTTGTTATTTCGAGTGTTTTATAGGCATGGGAGTAGGAGACAGCACAGCCAGTTGAGGTGGGTCACACAAGGATAGTCTCTTCTGCATTGCTCTTTGACGATTTATGTTTTGGCGGACATCCACATACATAAACACAACATTTCACAAAACATTTCTGCTATATCCTACAAGCTGACCACTTACATGCTGTAGCCAGAACTGAGGAGGGTGCCTTTCTGTTTGATTTATTGTGCCCAGTAATAGCTTTGACTCAGAACATATGTGCTCAAAGTATGTTTTTGTACTTTTTCTTAAACGTGTAGTCTCTTTCATCCTGAAATAAATCTATAGAACAATTGCTATTTTTCTGAAACTATATTTACTCAAACTGATCAAGTTTAAACATGGAAAAACCCACTCAAGTTTTATCTATTGCTAAACCATGTGCTTAATCCAGGACTAAGCTGTGGACCTTACTTCAAATATTTTATTATCAATGGACGGTAATAAAATCACATCAGTTCCACCATTGTTTTCCAGACCACAGCATCAGGGCCACTCACTAGCTTTGTTTAAAAAACTGAACTTAGAGAACGAAAGAAAGAGATAAACACTTGACATTCAGTGCTGTGCTCACTATGATATAAGCAACCGATTAGGAACAGCTCTACAGAAGCATTGTGATTGTATGTATAAATCAGAATATAAGAATGTTTGTAAATTTTGAGTATTTGGGCTCTGTGGGGAGGAGGGAGGCCCCAGCTCTTACATTGTTGCTGCTGCAGATCAGATGCAGAGTGAGAAAGAGGCGTGGTTAATGTCTTGACTCTAAACAGGAAGTTGCACAACATCTGTGCTGTGGCAAACTGAGAGGGAATGAGTGGCCAGCTGTGGGCTGCACTGTGTCTTCTTCCACTTGTGGTGTTACTGACAATGTCACATTCCTGTATATTTCACAATTCACTGAAAGCACAGAGCAATAATTCAAATTCTTATTGCATCCTCTGTCAACATGCTTCAGTTTAGTATATTAAATTAGGTTATTTTTACCTTAGTTTTGGACTTATGAACTAGTGACACTTAAAAAAATATGGTAGAGAATGAATCGTATATGTGTCAGCAGGGCTGCAATGACTATTTTAATGAAATGATTATTTTACTAATAGATGAATCTAGCAATTAGTGTCTTGATTAATTGGTTATTTGTGAGGATTAAGATTGCGAAAGGCCTGTAAATACAATATTTTTAGTACCATTTGATTAAGCTAAAGTGATGCTGTTTGAGGCCTTTCTGATACAGTAGATTCACAGTTAGTAGGTATTTTATCTCCTCTCCCAGGACATGGCATGTTTTGGAGTCTGTGTATTTATTGACTAAATAACAATTATTTGACTACTAAGTTAGTTGATGATGATCTCAATAATCATAGTGTATAAAAATAGTTGTGATTACTCTGTTAACTTCAGCCCCATGTGTAAGTTTCAATACAGTCATTGGTGGGTTGAATAGTTTACAAATCATTTGCAAAACAAATTACATAACAAAGGCTTCAGGTTTTGTTTTGAGGTAAACTGATATACAGCGTTGAGCAAGTCTTTGTAACTGATCAGTGAAATATTGGTTATTGCTGTTTCTATTTTTAGAAAATTTCAACTCATCATTTCTGAATGTGCCACATCAGCAGGGTTCTTCAGAGCAGTGTGAGAGGAAGGATGCTGCATTATCTGCATCACTCACTGCAGATGGTTTCAAAGTGATATTGAGGCAAACTTCTGTACATTCAGGGCACCTTTGCCACAGATGGTTAATGGAAAACTGTACCTTGTTGTCTGTTGTTGGCGCTCTATAGGCTCTGTTCAACTTTGTGACTGGAAAGCACTAAAACTCACATGAGAGATGCCTCTTGCCATAGTCCACATTTTCACTCTCACATACAGGAGTCAGACATAAAAATGATCTAACATAACTGCATGCATGTTAAGCTGTGGTTGGGTAATGATGAACCACAACAACCAATGTCTCTGTTACAGTAGTGTTTTAACTTGAATTTTGATCTGTAGTGCCTAGATGCATCAATCAAAAAGAGAAGTGCAAAATTTATAGCACCATTAAGCAACATTAGGTCTATTGTCATTTATTTCTCATGTACATTGTGATACAGATTTCAGCCTCCTACCCCAAGGACATATAATGTGCATGTTTCATTTTTTTGATAAAGGAAGTGTGGAAACTTGGAAACTAGTCTAGAAATCCAATTGGGGCCTTCCTGCATTTTCTGGTTATTTGCACTGTACTTAAGTTCAGTTTACGTTATTCCTCACCTGTGAGAACACTGTGTATACTGCTGACATTTGTCTTAATGATAAATGAAAATGCTCAAGGCTTCGGCACATCCATGATATTACTCAGCACGCCCTTTCATCACTTGAATGACAGCTTTTCTAAGTAGGTCGTCTATGTAAATGCCAACCTGTCAGTTTACATCAATAGATGCAAAACACAGTCAGTAGCCTGTGACTGTAGTCTATGGATTTTTACACAACACTGATTGTGGAAAGTCATATATAGTTGGCCCATTCCATGTTTTCAGATGCATCCGCCTTTGAACATAAATTTGCATTGTCACATTGTTTTCACTTAATTCAACTCTCTAAACAAGCAAATGTAATAGACAAAATTAGCTATAACATTAACAACAGTACCATTAAAGAAGCCATAGGTATCAAAAGTAATATGAGTAGCAGTGCTGTGAATAATGCATTGAATTTAGGTTTTAACTGTGACAGCTTCATCCATAATCCATACAACAATCTATAAAGATTTATCTATAGCAATTCTTGTTGTTTTTCTTTCAGACTCTTCAGGGCCTATGAGTGCCCACCCACATGGCCCTCCGATGGGCGGCATGGTGGGACACCCATCAGTCATCAGTACCTCCAGACCCCTTCCATCCCCAATGTCCACATTAGGATCTTCCATGAATGGCCTGGCTTCACCCTACCCTGTCATTACCTCATCTCTGGGCTCTCCCTCCAGCATGAACTTCGGACCACTCAGTAGCCCACAGGTGAGAAGAACACAGAAAGAAATGACTTCTACACAGTAGACATGACATGTAACAATGACAATATCTGCGGAGTGGGTACCAGTTGTCACAGGTGTATCTTTTGTCTCAACTTGTGTGGGTAATTTATGTCATTTCTAGTTATCCAGGAAAACCATCAGCTGTGTTGACTGGGTTCATATATTGAATACTTTGTTAAAGTGCTCAAATGAGTAGATTATAAACTAGGTAATAGTTATATTAATAGTGGTGCATAATAGCTTTGAATGTAGCATTAATTACAACATCTACTAGCAGTGGCAGTATAGACAAAACTAAACTAATGGTAATAACGTAAACTCTGTTAATAAAAGTAACAGTTGCATGGGGAAGAAAAAGTAATGAGCACCCAGAAATTACAAATTGATTTCTGTATGTTGTACTGTTCAATTCATTTTTGTAGCATAGTTTTTTAATCAAATATATTTATTTATTTTTTAAATGTATCTTTATTTATACATGCAATGTATAAATAAAGCCTAAGAACTCTTTCTTGATCATGTGGTTGAGTTTTCCAATCTGTAACTGTGGGCAAGAGATGAAGGTTAGACATATTCGATGTGTAACATGCTCTGGTGTTCCCCTTCGTCTCCTATCCTTCCGATGACCTTTAAACTTCTCACTTAAAGGTCATCCCTGAGCAGTGCCAAAGCTCACATGCAAGACTCGCTTACCCCTTAATGGGGCCCTGAACATAAGTGCAGTTATAATTGATTTTCTTTGGTTTGTTTATTAGATTATGCTGTTCTTACAAATTATTGTGCACTCACTTTCACAGTGTTGAGGCCATTAAGATCTAAGAGTGTTATCAAATAGAATACATTTTTAGTTTACAGCTATAGTAGTAACAAAATTAGTAACTGTTTCTAATTGTAAGGCTCAACTGTATAAAGAGTAGTAGAGCCACAGCCTGGTCGATATTTTATGCTTGTTTGTGCTTATATTGCTCTTCAAAACAAGAATCTATTAATCATGGAGGGCAAACGGCTTTCATCTTTTCAAATAGTGTACGTAATACATAGTGCAACATCAGACTGCTTTTTTCAGTTACCTATAACAGATAACAAGAGAGAAATAAAATGAGCTAATGGAGGAAAGAGAGTCTGGCTACATTCCTCCACCCAGAGGACCCAACCCTGCGAACCTCCACCAAAATGCACCTCCACTGACATGCCCCTACTTTTTTATTAGTTTACTCTATATAAGCACTTTAATTACACTTTATATTAGTTGCTGCCTTAGTTCACTATTAACTGTTCATTTAAAGCTCATTTCAATTAAAGCTCATTTAAATTGTTTGCTGTTCAAACATTGTATATTTAATTCCCAATACATTTCTAAGTTATTTCTAAGTTTCAAAAGTAATTTGAAATGAACATTGTGTTGTTTTGGCTCTACTCTGCTTGCATTGGGAAATTAGAAGATTAAAACATGCTGACACAAACTACAACTCATATTTAACTGTCAATATGTAGCCTACAATGATGTGAATGCAAATTGCATAGACATATTATGTAGTCTCTGCATATGGCATTGGCCCTGTGTCTGGTGAAGATTAGGCACAAGTCTGTAATGATTAAGGTTAAGAAAAGTGTTTGTGCTCATCTTTAGTGTAAAACAATGTCAGCTTTTGTAATGATACGTTGAAAACAGTAGCCAGGAAACTTTGGCGGTCTTTTGGCATATTTGTATACTTTGAGGGACGTATGGATGGAGATAAGTCACATCAGGGTCCTCCTGGTGGAAGTCTGCAGCCATATCCCTTTCAATGGAGGTGGCCTTTTAAGTGTGGCATAAAATCCTGTTTAACCCTGAGGGGTTGGTGCAGTGATGATCATAGAGACAAACTGATGCCCACAAGAGTTTTAAAGCCTGGATTCAGGCCAGTGCCACCGGGCTCCACTGCAGACAATAACATACATTGCGCCCATGATAGTATAGATTGTGCCCTCAGGGTCATCTATCTATCAGTGCAAACCTAACAACAATATCTGTATTCATGAGTACTTGAGTACTGATAAAAGTAATACAAGGAGTGTATTGAGGTGTTGTGTAGCGCTGACATTATAAAGTCAGTTGAGGTAACTGTAATGGATTTTTTTGTAATGGCCCATTGTGGCAGCATCTTTTAAAGATTAGCATACTAGCATATATTACTCTAAGCGTAGAGTAAGTTCACATGGCTGCAGATTTTGAGTTGCCCATCTAACCAGACTACTTTTTCCACCTTTAACAGACATGCATGTTACATGAACCCTTTAGCATTCCATTATACACTATATACAGGACATGATGTAAAGAATGTATGATGCATCAATAATCCATAAATGGTGCTTGTAGCTCATTACTGCACAATGTAATGCAATGCATGTATTTTCAATCAGCAGCCTTCATCCACTGCCTTTTAGTCAAAAATGTACATGTTTATAATTTAGCTATATGTGAATACCATGAGACGAAGTGCACTGTGGAGGAAGAGGCTACTCCATTGACTCAACAACAGAGTAAACATGGGCCGA
>JAIEZT010000007.1:10734652-10742152 GCA_019594935.1 Periophthalmus modestus | reverse complement strand
TCGTGTCTTTTCTTTCTACACAATTTGGGTTCTTGTGGGTTCTTTGCAGTATTTTTCTTGTATTGTGTATAACAAATAAGTAAGCAAGTAATGCAATAAATATAGCTACAACATCTAGTCAAACATCCTAACAGTCTTTTGATTAATGTGCAGCTGTGCAGGAGGAGAGGCAGCGTGGAAAAGAGCGAGGAGACAATGAGGTGGAGTCTACAAGCTGTTTCAATGAAGAAATGCCTGTGGACAAGATCCTGGATGCAGAGCTGGCTGTGGAGCCCAAAACAGAGCCATACTCTGAAGGAGGCCCAGGCAACTCGGTAAAACTACACACTGCATCAGTATTTGAGTTTGATTCTTATCGTCAAATGCAATTTGTTCTATATGATCAGTGACAAATGATAAAAGGTTGTTTTTATGCCTTGTTTATGTGTCTCTAGACCAATGACCCTGTCACAAACATTTGCCAAGCAGCCGACAAGCAACTCTTCACTTTGGTGGAATGGGCCAAGAGAATACCGCACTTTTCTGAACTCCCGTTGGATGACCAAGTCATCTTACTCCGAGCAGGTACTAGAATTTTTAACAACATTTTTTTAACCAGGGTACTAATTGATACTAATTTTAATGTTAAACTAAGCAATCACTTGCATTGGACAGCATTGAACATTTCCTAGATAGTCTTAGAATGATCTGAACCTATTTTATTTTACCATGTGTTTTATACAAGACAAGATCACATGATCAAATTGTTTTGTTATTACTGTGATACTGAAGTTGGTTTCTAGCCTTTGCCTTAGTATCAAAGTAAACTTTGAAATTGTGGTACTGTGACAACACCTGCAGGTACACATCTTGCACACATCGCTTGAATGTCTAATTATGTGCATTGTATTAAGAGCCACCCTGTTTTTTTTCCCCTCAGGCTGGAATGAGCTCCTCATAGCATCATTCTCACATCGCTCGGTCACAGTGAAAGATGGCATACTGTTGGCCACAGGGCTCCATGTGCACAGGAGCAGTGCCCACAGCGCTGGGGTGGGCTCTATCTTTGACAGGTACAGTATATAGCCTACTGGATAAACTTTTTGTATGTTTAGTTTTTGTTACAATCAAAAATGTGTTTATTGATTTATACAGTTTTGGTATTTTATTTGCAGAGTTTTGACAGAGCTAGTTTCTAAAATGAAAGACATGCAGATGGATAAAACAGAGCTAGGCTGTCTACGAGCCATTGTTCTCTTTAATCCAGGTTTGTGGTAGTTCTTTTATTAAACTATATTTATGAAAACGCCAAATCTAACATATTTGCTGTTAATCAAAACTCTTCATACCTACAGATGCAAAGGGTCTTTCAAATCCATCCGAAGTAGAAGCACTGAGGGAAAAAGTGTATGCTTCATTAGAGTCATATACAAAACAAAAATATCCAGACCAGCCAGGCAGGTGGGTCATTTGTGTTTCTGTTTTGCAAATGTTAATTTTTCAAACTATATTATAGTTATTGCGTGTCTTTCCAGATTTGCAAAGCTCCTCCTGCGCCTCCCAGCTCTACGATCCATTGGCCTTAAATGTCTGGAACATTTGTTTTTCTTTAAACTGATCGGTGACACGCCCATTGACACGTTCCTGATGGAGATGCTTGAGGCGCCACACCAGATCACATGACACCAGCCCCCCCTGGCCCCTGTACATACCCCTTTACAGACAGTGATGCATAAAAGACTTGATCTAAACTGTAAAGAAGCATATTTTGTACCATGCAAGACAACTGTAATTAAACTTGAATAAAGTATTATGAGGATTGGGTAAGTCATAAGTCATAATTACACTGTCTTTTTAACAGATTGAGTTGTAAATAGATAATGTCAGGTTTCAAAGCAATTCAATGCAATTTGAAAATAATATTTTACTGTATGAAATTGTATAAAACGGGAACCTTCCTTTCATTTATAAACCATATCTGTGAATTCCTACAAAATAAAGTTATTTGAATTGTTACAAAATATGTCTCTTGTTCCTTTTTTAATAGTCAGGGCTTGTACGTTGTAAATGTGTCTTGAAAATAGAAAGGATGGAACATCTTCGAGTGTCGATAGTTTGTTTAAATTAGGCAACAAAGCTGAATGGCAAACAACAATAATTGAGATGGGACACCACGGTTTCACCATGTTTGAAACAATTTTAGCCTGTAGATGTTCTTATTCTGGCCACTGGGTGGCTGCACTGCTGAGATAGTATACTATTCTCTGAGGAGTAAAACGCATTTTCTTTTTTCATATTTTCTTTCTTTCTTTAAAAAAAATAATCATAGTAGAGAACAAAATTGCAACAGAACGTTTTGTGAACACAAATTCAGTAAGCTGCAACACAGAAAAAGCGCCCATTTGTGACGGCTGCGGCACAAATTAACAGCTTCAAGTAAAAACACGTTTCTGACGAACCTTAGACATTCTGTTCAAAAACATTATATTTCCTTAATAACAATATCCTGTCGATAGTTTCAAAATATTCTTACTCTAAAAGTTAGACAATATGTAAGTAATCCATACACCGTTTGCATGTTTTTCTTTTTTTTTCGTCTCCAACTTTCTCACATGACGCGTGGAGAGAGAGACAACAGAGAGCCAACAGAGAGAGTCTGGAGCTCAGACAAAGGCCGAGCGCACAAGCGCAGTGTGAGGAAGGGGCCAGTGGCACCTGCACCTGCACAGACCAGCCTCTGCGTACCGCTCCTGCTCCTGCTACAACTCCTCTGAGCCGCTCTCACACAACTTTGCCACAAGCTGACCTCTGCTCTGCGGTCAGAGCGGGACTTTGATGCGCTGCACAAACTTTCAGAGACGAAAATGTTCTGAATAAAGCCAGAGGAACTACCACAAGTCTGCACGGGGATTTCTGCAGGTCCGTTTGTCAGGTTGATTTTAAGGACTAATTTAGGCAATAGGTTAATTAAGGTTATTGACATTTTTACTAACGTTTTTTTAGGGATGAGCAGCTTGCGTGGATTCGTGGAGCAGAATTCATTTAGGCGTATATATTTGTTTATTATTAACATCAACACAATTCTTCGGATTCAAGAACTATGGTGTTAATTGGTGTTTCCGTTTAAAGTTGCATGTTCTGCATATTTTGTGCACATTGTGTGACGCAGATAAAGCATAATTTGTAGCATATTCTTTATGTTCTTGTTATTTGCAGCCATGACAGAGAAAGCAGTGTGTGTAGGCTGTCACAGACCCATCACAGACCGGTTTCTCCTCAGAGTCACAGACGGCCTGTGGCACGAGCGCTGTGTACGCTGCACCGCGTGCGGAGACGCACTGACGCACTCCTGCTTCCTACGTGAGCGCAAACTCTACTGCAAAAAGGATTACGCACTGTGAGTAGCTTTCATATTTTATTAAGTCTTCACGTTCACAAAAAAAAAATAAAAAAAAATTACAAGTTACTATTTAAACAACCAAAACATATTTGTTATAATTAAATTCTTAATGTATTATGAAATACAGTCCCTTCATCAACTAGGTCTTGATTTAATCTAAAACATAATATTTTATTTTCCAGCCATACAAGCCCCCTAAATTATTTTCAAATAGTCAAACATTTGTACGAATTTCACAGACACTTCACTATTGCAAGTAGAGTTATTAGTCATTTGCATTGGCTATAGGAACCTTTGCATTGGCTATAACAGATATTGCAGATTTGACCTTGAAGCAAAATAACTTTATGACATAGCTGTAGACTCGCACAAGGCTGTAATACTTTATAGCTTTTAGTTCTCAGTAGGCTACAAATGTAGCCTAGATATCTACTCAGAAATCACCATGCTTTGCTTGGATAAAAATTAAATTATCAATATAATAATTATTAATTATCAAATTAAACACATTTTGCACAAAGCTCTAAGAAAGTAAACAAGGTGACTGGAGGAGAGAGGGCTGGCCAGGGAGCGTAATAGGAAAACAGTATTGCTTCATTTACATCCACACATATCCATAAAATATAAAACCACCTTCACACACACCAGGAGAAAGGCACAACTGACACATTGTCAAAATGTGTTAAAACTTGGAGGCCCATTGGTGTGGCAACTGCAAGCTGGGGACAACATATGGTCCGATGGAAGAGGTGTCCCCTCCCTTTATAACTGTGTAAGGCCCAGGCCAGTGTTACCTGCTTTCTATCTTGTCCATTAAACAGGATCACACATAGTCTGGAGCCAAGATCTAATGTAGGCACAGTAAAACCATTAAGTTAGAATAATTTGGTGCCAAGGATCTAGCAACTCAAGATCCTGCTCTTGTCTTTCAACAGTAATGAAACCAGTTAATTTAATTGGGTTATTATCGCTGACAGTTGTGCCATAAGTTATACAAGAGTGTCTTCAAATAATTTCAATGACCAAATGTACAAATAAAATACAGCGAGGTAATTAGTGGAGCTGATAGAATTATTTCAGGTACACTTACGTCCTGTGGCATCTGGAAAAGCCTCAGAGTCGAGCAATGGGACAACGCTCATTCAACCATGAGATATCTGACCTGACCAATTAGCAGGAGGCAGAGTGCCAAAGTCCTTCCCAGAGGTCTCCACTGTGCCCCTGTCCCACTGGCAGAGTCTGGGCTTCACCACCCAAAAGCACTTTGTTTGCTGCTTACAAAAATAGAGTCTTACAGTTATCATTAAGTAATTATTAAATGATGTACAATTGACACAATTGTGTAAATACTTCCGTGGCTCAGGATATACACACAATACAATTTCAGTTTACTTAAATTACTTGAATGTAAGTATACAAATAAATTATGTTAAACAATAAATAGCATTAAATGGGACATTATCTGCACTTTTTTGTCATTGGTTTGTGAAGTCTGTACCCTGTAATTTGGCACATTTTTGTGTCGGATGCCTTTCCTGTCACATTGCAATATGTATTTAGGGCTACTTTCTGCACTGAGACCAAACACTTATAAAGAGCTCCGCTGTGGTCACTCAGGTGTAAAATCATTATTATATCCTATCAACAGAGACTGTGAGCTCTGTCTTTGTAAATGCATTTATTTTTCCATTACAGTGCTGTTTGGGTTGCCTCTGTGTCTGTAGATATAGTTTAGACAAAGAGTTCAGAGGACAGTTGAGTGGGCATCAGATGTGTCCTTAGATTAGCAGCTCCTGGTGGATGCTGCACTTGACCCGCTGATCTGTATCTGATACAGTGTGGAGCCCCGGACCAGGTGAACCTGAGCCAGAAACAGGATCTGCCCTGGGTTTGTCCACTCCACCAGCGGCAACCAAAGGTCAACTCAAGTCAAAATAAAACAACAAAACACTGTGGGCTTGCTTTGCATCGGGCCTTTCTCTTTTCCTTACTTCATCAAGGTCTAAAGATTTGTGAGTGCAGATGGAGGTATACATTTGACATTTAGACTCTTATCCAGTAATTATGTCACTAATTACCATGTCGAAAGCCAGCATGACTGAGTGTTCCCGCTCTCTGGACAAAGCCTCTGGGCCAAACATGTAGACGGAAACTTTGAAATATTAAACACTTAGAGCTCCTCCATAATTGTCCAAGATACTCTTACCTATGCATTAACATGCCTTAAAAGTCCTGTGCCAGAAAATATAATAACACAAACTAGTGGATGAGAGTAGAATGGAAAAGCAATGCTCGTTCAACTTTTAATGAAAACACTTTGTACTCCGTTGTCATTATAAATCACCATCATCTTGAAATAAGTGCTGTATCATTAAAATACTAAAAGACTGGGACACTGGGATTATTCCTCTGACACACACGCCCATTCAGATCTTGTATTGATGCGTCTTCAGTCTCTTGAGGAATGTGCATACTTCAGACGGTATGCTGTCCATATTAAAGCACATACCATTGCTGTGGGCTAGACGGCTTGGACAGGTCAAGAAGCCAGACTGACCCTCTTCAGCCTGTGTGCCATGGTTGAAGTCTCCCCAGAAACACCACGGCAACAGTAAGAGCTCAGAGCAATGTGTGCATTCAGGATGTTGCTCTCCACGACATTTGAACAACTCAACCTGTGTTTACCAGATTAATCATTGCTGTTGGATCTGGAAAACAAACAAACAAACAAAACAACCATGAAAACATAAGAGGTGCCGCATGTAATTCAGATTAATTTTGTGTAAATAGAGCTAAATAGTCTTGTCTTGATTGGAATAAAAGGCTGAGTTTTGTTTTATAAGAAAAAGAAAACAAAGTTAAAAGTTGAGAAAGTTAAAAATAAATCTAGCTACTCATTAGGAGGAACATGGTGGCAGTATTTTATGTGGAAACAAACCAGCGGAAGGTCACTCACTTTTTCATGCCTGATGTTTGACCCGGTCTTTTTGGGAGATAAACTCTCTACAATGATGACGCTACATCGAGAGGACAGAGACCTGAAATGTGGCAGTGCCGAACAGCGGACAATGGTCCCGCTGCTCGGGGGCTGGCTCAGCCTTTGTTCTGCTCTGGTTAAGCAGTCTTAAAGATAATTCTGCGGATAATTCCTGTGAGCGGCGTCTGGGTCTGTCCCATCAGGAGAGCTGGTTCCCCCCTCTTCCTGGAGCCATGGCCTGCAGAGTGCCTTTCTCTGCCTCCCCAGGAGCACGCCCCGGACAGGCAGCCGCAGCCACGGCAACAGTCTCTCAGCCTAAACCAGGGCTGTGTTGCCAGGCGCTAAGACTCACACCCGCCACAGTGAGGGTATGCGTCTGAGAGGGAGGATGTGGGGGACACAGGCAGGTTTTTGAGTGACAGATAAATACTGCAACATTCCTCAAGTAAAGCAGATTTTCTACATGTGTAAGTGGTGCTTGTGCTTTAAGTCCCACTGTAAACAAAAGCTGCTGTGTTTACCATGTGGTCCTTGTGTTCCAGGCTGTTTGCGGTGCGCTGTGGAGGCTGCTCAGAGCCCCTCTCCTCCTCAGAGCTGGTGATGCACGCGGGCTCCTCAGTGTTTCACCTGCACTGCTTCACCTGCAGTGTGTGCTCCTGCCGCCTGCAAACAGGGGATCGCTGCGTGCTTCGAGCGGGACATCTGATGTGCTCCAGAGACCACTACCACCAGGGCCTGATCAGCCCCACATCCTCTGACACAAGTATATTTACCTGTTTGTTATTATATGGCGTTTAGTTTGAACATATTGTTACGCAGGGGTAAGGTTTAAGGGCTGTAGAAATTAAGTGATTTATTTAAGTTCAAGTAATTCAATTTTGCATGTTTTCAATTCACATATTTAATGAACAACCACCACATCTTTAATACGTTTGTTCAGATTGCCTAATTATAATCCTTTTAGCTGAATATTTATTTTAACTTTTTGTACGTAGGTAAAAGTGAAGATGAGGAAGATGAAGATGATGAGTCTGAGAGAAGCCAGACAATCAGATCTGATGACCCTGAGAGCAAGCGCCCTAAAAGACCTCGCACCATTTTAACCACTCAGCAGAGGCGCACCTTCAAAGCCTCATTTGAAGTC